>JAVYIG010011202.1:0-62603 GCA_035222895.1 Strongylocentrotus droebachiensis | reverse complement strand
AATTCAAAAAGAATCATGAATCATGTGAATAGACTGCATTTCTAAATGCGTATTTTTAAAGCAATTATCCTATAAATAGAATTTGTCAATAGTCTCAAGGAGATATTACATGTACACTGTAAATAGAAAGATATAACATTTGTATTCTTATTGAACAGCTACTCTCTCTCTCACGCATGCGGTCATTTTGAAACCTGAGTGGGGGGGGCCGGGCGTGGATGATGCTCCGCAAGTTAGTAGATACCAGGAAAATATCACTTACAGGGGTTCAAAAACGCACCAAAAATCACCTCGCCGCTTCGCGGCTCGAGGACGATGCTCTGCATCGTGATTGAGTCAAACTCTCCCCTTGGCAAAAAGCTAGATCCGCCCCTGTGTATACGTGTATATATACCTCAGCCCCGGCCCCCCCCCCCCCCCCCACTCAGGTTTCAAAATGACCGCATGCGTGTTGCCAAAATGTCCTTTTCGTAACAAAAGAAAAAGGTCGAGCCGTATTGACTTTACACACCGGAGTTTTGCTGAAAAGGGGGGGATGCTGAAAAAGGCTCGTATACAAAAGAAAAAGGTCGAGCCGTATTGACTTTACACACCGGACTTTTGCTGAAAAGGGGGGAGGGGGGTCGGTTGGAACACGCATATGCGTACCCGAAATAACACTGAGTGGGGGGGCCGGGACCTCAGCACCCCCGGTGAAAAAATCGTTCCCAGGGCCCTGAGTACAGGCCACCGCGCCGTCGGGTGTGAACATTCCTTTCCTTCTCAATACAATAACTTTCACCTGCCTAAGTTATTCAAACCATACGGAATCGTGGCGTCTCGCCACTTCCATTACGTAATCATTAAAAGGATCCGCATACACTATGAACATGACTGACAATGAGAGCGGACAAAATATACAGTTCCTCAGGTAGACAAAGGAACATCCCTTCACAGCTATTATGTAAAAAGGTGAATATGCATGTGACACCTGTTCTACACATTTTTACATAATAGCAGTGAAGGGATGTTCCTTTGTCTACCTGAGGAACTGTATATTTTGTCCGCTCTCATTGTCAGTCATGTTCATAGTGATATACAACCTTTTCCTGCTATACGTTGTACCGCAGGAAAATACAAATCTCCCTGGTATACCTTACAGTCCAAACGATAAAGATGTGCCTTTAACAAAGCAGGCGAAAATCGGCGTAGCAGACGACACTTGATAGTAATTTTGTATGTGAGATTGCTTTGCTAAATATAAATTACTTTGTTAATAAATATCAACTAAAATTTCTTTTACATATCTTTAAACCATCAATGATATTTAATAATTCATAAGTGAGTAAAAGAAACATACCAAACTATATAATGATATGAAAGACTTGGTGGCAATTAGGGGAGTTTGACGTGATGACCGATTGCACCCCTCTGTTAATAACCGAATAGTCCATGGTGTGTCATGAATATTCATGTTTTTGCTTACCTCGGCTAAATGTTTGCTTTTACTAAATGGAAAAATTACGGTGGGGGTTGGATGAAATGGACATAATGAACATAGCAGAAGTGATAATTGATAATGCATGCTTCTTATCCTTCGTGTGCTTGACCTATAATCTTACAATCGCTTGGCAGACTGAGTCCAAAGTTCGACTTGTTTGACATGTGTAGTATAGGCAATGGCGAGCTTGCAACCTATTTTGAAAAATTACGGTGGGTGAACTGTCGAAAGTCAATGAGACATGAGGGCTCCAATGAAAGAGCTAGTGATAACGTACGTCGGGGTCGATGTGCTAAAAATGAATTTTTAACGATTTAAAAAAAAAAACGTCCATAGGCTAACATGTTAGGCTGCTGACTCTGACGATAGGAGGCGTTGTGAAATGAGACTAAACGGAGCAATATGATTATGGAATTGTGAATATTCTCACAAATTCAAAAAGAATCATGAATCATGTGAATAGACTGCATTTCTAAATGCGTATTTTTAAAGCAATTATCCTATAAATAGAATTTGTCAATAGTCTCAAGGAGATATTACATGTACACTGTAAATAGAAAGATATAACATTTGTATTCTTATTGAACAGCTACTCTCTCTCTCACGCATGCGGTCATTTTGAAACCTGAGTGGGGGGGCCGGGCGTGGATGATGCTCCGCAAGTTAGTAGATACCAGGAAAATATCACTTACAGGGGTTCAAAAACGCACCAAAAATCACCTCGCCGCTTCGCGGCTCGAGGACGATGCTCTGCATCGTGATTGAGTCAAACTCTCCCCTTGGCAAAAAGCTAGATCCGCCCCTGTGTATACGTGTATATATACCTCAGCCCCGGCCCCCCCCCCCACTCAGGTTTCAAAATGACCGCATGCGTGTTGCCAAAATGTCCTTTTCGTAACAAAAGAAAAAGGTCGAGCCGTATTGACTTTACACACCGGAGTTTTGCTGAAAAGGGGGGGATGCTGAAAAAGGCTCGTATACAAAAGAAAAAGGTCGAGCCGTATTGACTTTACACACCGGACTTTTGCTGAAAAGGGGGGAGGGGGGTCGGTTGGAACACGCATATGCGTACCCGAAATAACACTGAGTGGGGGGGCCGGGACCTCAGCACCCCCGGTGAAAAAATCGTTCCCAGGGCCCTGAGTACAGGCCACCGCGCCGTCGGGTGTGAACATTCCTTTCCTTCTCAATACAATAACTTTCACCTGCCTAAGTTATTCAAACCATACGGAATCGTGGCGTCTCGCCACTTCCATTACGTAATCATTAAAAGGATCCGCATACACTATGAACATGACTGACAATGAGAGCGGACAAAATATACAGTTCCTCAGGTAGACAAAGGAACATCCCTTCACAGCTATTATGTAAAAAGGTGAATATGCATGTGACACCTGTTCTACACATTTTTACATAATAGCAGTGAAGGGATGTTCCTTTGTCTACCTGAGGAACTGTATATTTTGTCCGCTCTCATTGTCAGTCATGTTCATAGTGATATACAACCTTTTCCTGCTATACGTTGTACCGCAGGAAAATACAAATCTCCCTGGTATACCTTACAGTCCAAACGATAAAGATGTGCCTTTAACAAAGCAGGCGAAAATCGGCGTAGCAGACGACACTTGATAGTAATTTTGTATGTGAGATTGCTTTGCTAAATATAAATTACTTTGTTAATAAATATCAACTAAAATTTCTTTTACATATCTTTAAACCATCAATGATATTTAATAATTCATAAGTGAGTAAAAGAAACATACCAAACTATATAATGATATGAAAGACTTGGTGGCAATTAGGGGAGTTTGACGTGATGACCGATTGCACCCCTCTGTTAATAACCGAATAGTCCATGGTGTGTCATGAATATTCATGTTTTTGCTTACCTCGGCTAAATGTTTGCTTTTACTAAATGGAAAAATTACGGTGGGGGTTGGATGAAATGGACATAATGAACATAGCAGAAGTGATAATTGATAATGCATGCTTCTTATCCTTCGTGTGCTTGACCTATAATCTTACAATCGCTTGGCAGACTGAGTCCAAAGTTCGACTTGTTTGACATGTGTAGTATAGGCAATGGCGAGCTTGCAACCTATTTTGAAAAATTACGGTGGGTGAACTGTCGAAAGTCAATGAGACATGAGGGCTCCAATGAAAGAGCTAGTGATAACGTACGTCGGGGTCGATGTGCTAAAAATGAATTTTTAACGATTTAAAAAAAAAACGTCCATAGGCTAACATGTTAGGCTGCTGACTCTGACGATAGGAGGCGTTGTGAAATGAGACTAAACGGAGCAATATGATTATGGAATTGTGAATATTCTCACAAATTCAAAAAGAATCATGAATCATGTGAATAGACTGCATTTCTAAATGCGTATTTTTAAAGCAATTATCCTATAAATAGAATTTGTCAATAGTCTCAAGGAGATATTACATGTACACTGTAAATAGAAAGATATAACATTTGTATTCTTATTGAACAGCTACTCTCTCTCTCACGCATGCGGTCATTTTGAAACCTGAGTGGGGGGGCCGGGCGTGGATGATGCTCCGCAAGTTAGTAGATACCAGGAAAATATCACTTACAGGGGTTCAAAAACGCACCAAAAATCACCTCGCCGCTTCGCGGCTCGAGGACGATGCTCTGCATCGTGATTGAGTCAAACTCTCCCCTTGGCAAAAAGCTAGATCCGCCCCTGTGTATACGTGTATATATACCTCAGCCCCGGCCCCCCCCCCCCACTCAGGTTTCAAAATGACCGCATGCGTGTTGCCAAAATGTCCTTTTCGTAACAAAAGAAAAAGGTCGAGCCGTATTGACTTTACACACCGGAGTTTTGCTGAAAAGGGGGGGATGCTGAAAAAGGCTCGTATACAAAAGAAAAAGGTCGAGCCGTATTGACTTTACACACCGGACTTTTGCTGAAAAGGGGGGAGGGGGGTCGGTTGGAACACGCATATGCGTACCCGAAATAACACTGAGTGGGGGGGCCGGGACCTCAGCACCCCCGGTGAAAAAATCGTTCCCAGGGCCCTGAGTACAGGCCACCGCGCCGTCGGGTGTGAACATTCCTTTCCTTCTCAATACAATAACTTTCACCTGCCTAAGTTATTCAAACCATACGGAATCGTGGCGTCTCGCCACTTCCATTACGTAATCATTAAAAGGATCCGCATACACTATGAACATGACTGACAATGAGAGCGGACAAAATATACAGTTCCTCAGGTAGACAAAGGAACATCCCTTCACAGCTATTATGTAAAAAGGTGAATATGCATGTGACACCTGTTCTACACATTTTTACATAATAGCAGTGAAGGGATGTTCCTTTGTCTACCTGAGGAACTGTATATTTTGTCCGCTCTCATTGTCAGTCATGTTCATAGTGATATACAACCTTTTCCTGCTATACGTTGTACCCCAGGAAAATACAAATCTCCCTGGTATACCTTACAGTCCAAACGATAAAGATGTGCCTTTAACAAAGCAGGCGAAAATCGGCGTAGCAGACGACACTTGATAGTAATTTTGTATGTGAGATTGCTTTGCTAAATATAAATTACTTTGTTAATAAATATCAACTAAAATTTCTTTTACATATCTTTAAACCATCAATGATATTTAATAATTCATAAGTGAGTAAAAGAAACATACCAAACTATATAATGATATGAAAGACTTGGTGGCAATTAGGGGAGTTTGACGTGATGACCGATTGCACCCCTCTGTTAATAACCGAATAGTCCATGGTGTGTCATGAATATTCATGTTTTTGCTTACCTCGGCTAAATGTTTGCTTTTACTAAATGGAAAAATTACGGTGGGGGTTGGATGAAATGGACATAATGAACATAGCAGAAGTGATAATTGATAATGCATGCTTCTTATCCTTCGTGTGCTTGACCTATAATCTTACAATCGCTTGGCAGACTGAGTCCAAAGTTCGACTTGTTTGACATGTGTAGTATAGGCAATGGCGAGCTTGCAACCTATTTTGAAAAATTACGGTGGGTGAACTGTCAAAAGTCAATGAGACATGAGGGCTCCAATGAAAGAGCTAGTGATAACGTACGTCGGGGTCGATGTGCTAAAAATGAATGTTTAACGATTTAAAAAAAAAACGTCCATAGGCTAACATGTTAGGCTGCTGACTCTGACGATAGGAGGCGTTGTGAAATGAGACTAAACGGAGCAATATGATTATGGAATTGTGAATATTCTCACAAATTCAAAAAGAATCATGAATCATGTGAATAGACAGCATTTCTAAATGCGTATTTTTAAAGCAATTATCCTATAAATAGAATTTGTCAATAGTCTCAAGGAGATATTACATGTACACTGTAAATAGAAAGATATAACATTTGTATTCTTATTGAACAGCTACTCTCTCTCTCACGCATGCGGTCATTTTGAAACCTGAGTGGGGGGGCCGGGCGTGGATGATGCTCCGCAAGTTAGTAGATACCAGGAAAATATCACTTACAGGGGTTCAAAAACGCACCAAAAATCACCTCGCCGCTTCGCGGCTCGAGGACGATGCTCTGCATCGTGATTGAGTCAAACTCTCCCCTTGGCAAAAAGCTAGATCCGCCCCTGTGTATACGTGTATATATACCTCAGCCCCGGCCCCCCCCCCCCCCACTCAGGTTTCAAAATGACCGCATGCGTGTTGCCAAAATGTCCTTTTCGTAACAAAAGAAAAAGGTCGAGCCGTATTGACTTTACACACCGGAGTTTTGCTGAAAAGGGGGGGATGCTGAAAAAGGCTCGTATACAAAAGAAAAAGGTCGAGCCGTATTGACTTTACACACCGGACTTTTGCTGAAAAGGGGGGAGGGGGGTCGGTTGGAACACGCATATGCGTACCCGAAATAACACTGAGTGGGGGGGCCGGGACCTCAGCACCCCCGGTGAAAAAATCGTTCCCAGGGCCCTGAGTACAGGCCACCGCGCCGTCGGGTGTGAACATTCCTTTCCTTCTCAATACAATAACTTTCACCTGCCTAAGTTATTCAAACCATACGGAATCGTGGCGTCTCGCCACTTCCATTACGTAATCATTAAAAGGATCCGCATACACTATGAACATGACTGACAATGAGAGCGGACAAAATATACAGTTCCTCAGGTAGACAAAGGAACATCCCTTCACAGCTATTATGTAAAAAGGTGAATATGCATGTGACACCTGTTCTACACATTTTTACATAATAGCAGTGAAGGGATGTTCCTTTGTCTACCTGAGGAACTGTATATTTTGTCCGCTCTCATTGTCAGTCATGTTCATAGTGATATACAACCTTTTCCTGCTATACGTTGTACCGCAGGAAAATACAAATCTCCCTGGTATACCTTACAGTCCAAACGATAAAGATGTGCCTTTAACAAAGCAGGCGAAAATCGGCGTAGCAGACGACACTTGATAGTAATTTTGTATGTGAGATTGCTTTGCTAAATATAAATTACTTTGTTAATAAATATCAACTAAAATTTCTTTTACATATCTTTAAACCATCAATGATATTTAATAATTCATAAGTGAGTAAAAGAAACATACCAAACTATATAATGATATGAAAGACTTGGTGGCAATTAGGGGAGTTTGACGTGATGACCGATTGCACCCCTCTGTTAATAACCGAATAGTCCATGGTGTGTCATGAATATTCATGTTTTTGCTTACCTCGGCTAAATGTTTGCTTTTACTAAATGGAAAAATTACGGTGGGGGTTGGATGAAATGGACATAATGAACATAGCAGAAGTGATAATTGATAATGCATGCTTCTTATCCTTCGTGTGCTTGACCTATAATCTTACAATCGCTTGGCAGACTGAGTCCAAAGTTCGACTTGTTTGACATGTGTAGTATAGGCAATGGCGAGCTTGCAACCTATTTTGAAAAATTACGGTGGGTGAACTGTCGAAAGTCAATGAGACATGAGGGCTCCAATGAAAGAGCTAGTGATAACGTACGTCGGGGTCGATGTGCTAAAAATGAATTTTTAACGATTTAAAAAAAAAACGTCCATAGGCTAACATGTTAGGCTGCTGACTCTGACGATAGGAGGCGTTGTGAAATGAGACTAAACGGAGCAATATGATTATGGAATTGTGAATATTCTCACAAATTCAAAAAGAATCATGAATCATGTGAATAGACTGCATTTCTAAATGCGTATTTTTAAAGCAATTATCCTATAAATAGAATTTGTCAATAGTCTCAAGGAGATATTACATGTACACTGTAAATAGAAAGATATAACATTTGTATTCTTATTGAACAGCTACTCTCTCTCTCACGCATGCGGTCATTTTGAAACCTGAGTGGGGGGGCCGGGCGTGGATGATGCTCCGCAAGTTAGTAGATACCAGGAAAATATCACTTACAGGGGTTCAAAAACGCACCAAAAATCACCTCGCCGCTTCGCGGCTCGAGGACGATGCTCTGCATCGTGATTGAGTCAAACTCTCCCCTTGGCAAAAAGCTAGATCCGCCCCTGTGTATACGTGTATATATACCTCAGCCCCGGCCCCCCCCCCCCCCACTCAGGTTTCAAAATGACCGCATGCGTGTTGCCAAAATGTCCTTTTCGTAACAAAAGAAAAAGGTCGAGCCGTATTGACTTTACACACCGGAGTTTTGCTGAAAAGGGGGGGATGCTGAAAAAGGCTCGTATACAAAAGAAAAAGGTCGAGCCGTATTGACTTTACACACCGGACTTTTGCTGAAAAGGGGGGAGGGGGGTCGGTTGGAACACGCATATGCGTACCCGAAATAACACTGAGTGGGGGGGCCGGGACCTCAGCACCCCCGGTGAAAAAATCGTTCCCAGGGCCCTGAGTACAGGCCACCGCGCCGTCGGGTGTGAACATTCCTTTCCTTCTCAATACAATAACTTTCACCTGCCTAAGTTATTCAAACCATACGGAATCGTGGCGTCTCGCCACTTCCATTACGTAATCATTAAAAGGATCCGCATACACTATGAACATGACTGACAATGAGAGCGGACAAAATATACAGTTCCTCAGGTAGACAAAGGAACATCCCTTCACAGCTATTATGTAAAAAGGTGAATATGCATGTGACACCTGTTCTACACATTTTTACATAATAGCAGTGAAGGGATGTTCCTTTGTCTACCTGAGGAACTGTATATTTTGTCCGCTCTCATTGTCAGTCATGTTCATAGTGATATACAACCTTTTCCTGCTATACGTTGTACCGCAGGAAAATACAAATCTCCCTGATATAACTTACAGTCAAAACGATAAAGATGTGCCTTTAACAAAGCAGGCGAAAATCGGCGTAGCAGACGACACTTGATAGTAATTTTGTATGTGAGATTGCTTTGCTAAATATAAATTACTTTGTTAATAAATATCAACTAAAATTTCTTTTACATATCTTTAAACCATCAATGATATTTAATAATTCATAAGTGAGTAAAAGAAACATACCAAACTATATAATGATATGAAAGACTTGGTGGCAATTAGGGGAGTTTGACGTGATGACCGATTGCACCCCTCTGTTAATAACCGAATAGTCCATGGTGTGTCATGAATATTCATGTTTTTGCTTACCTCGGCTAAATGTTTGCTTTTACTAAATGGAAAAATTACGGTGGGGGTTGGATGAAATGGACATAATGAACAGAGCAGAAGTGATAATTGATAATGCATGCTTCTTATCCTTCGTGTGCTTGACCTATAATCTTACAATCGCTTGGCAGACTGAGTCCAAAGTTCGACTTGTTTGACATGTGTAGTATAGGCAATGGCGAGCTTGCAACCTATTTTGAAAAATTACGGTGGGTGAACTGTCGAAAGTCAATGAGACATGAGGGCTCCAATGAAAGAGCTAGTGATAACGTACGTCGGGGTCGATGTGCTAAAAATGAATTTTTAACGATTAAAAAAAAAAAACGTCCATAGGCTAACATGTTAGGCTGCTGACTCTGACGATAGGAGGCGTTGTGAAATGAGACTAAACGGAGCAATATGATTATGGAATTGTGAATATTCTCACAAATTCAAAAAGAATCATGAATCATGTGAATAGACTGCATTTCTAAATGCGTATTTTTAAAGCAATTATCCTATAAATAGAATTTGTCAATAGTCTCAAGGAGATATTACATGTACACTGTAAATAGAAAGATATAACATTTGTATTCTTATTGAACAGCTACTCTCTCTCTCACGCATGCGGTCATTTTGAAACCTGAGTGGGGGGGCCGGGCGTGGATGATGCTCCGCAAGTTAGTAGATACCAGGAAAATATCACTTACAGGGGTTCAAAAACGCACCAAAAATCACCTCGCCGCTTCGCGGCTCGAGGACGATGCTCTGCATCGTGATTGAGTCAAACTCTCCCCTTGGCAAAAAGCTAGATCCGCCCCTGTGTATACGTGTATATATACCTCAGCCCCGGCCCCCCCCCCCCCACTCAGGTTTCAAAATGACCGCATGCGTGTTGCCAAAATGTCCTTTTCGTAACAAAAGAAAAAGGTCGAGCCGTATTGACTTTACACACCGGAGTTTTGCTGAAAAGGGGGGGATGCTGAAAAAGGCTCGTATACAAAAGAAAAAGGTCGAGCCGTATTGACTTTACACACCGGACTTTTGCTGAAAAGGGGGGAGGGGGGTCGGTTGGAACACGCATATGCGTACCCGAAATAACACTGAGTGGGGGGGGCCGGGACCTCAGCACCCCCGGTGAAAAAATCGTTCCCAGGGCCCTGAGTACAGGCCACCGCGCCGTCGGGTGTGAACATTCCTTTCCTTCTCAATACAATAACTTTTACCTGCCTAAGTTATTCAAACCATACGGAATCGTGGCGTCTCGCCACTTCCATTACGTAATCATTAAAAGGATCCGCATACACTATGAACATGACTGACAATGAGAGCGGACAAAATATACAGTTCCTCAGGTAGACAAAGGAACATCCCTTCACAGCTATTATGTAAAAAGGTGAATATGCATGTGACACCTGTTCTACACATTTTTACATAATAGCAGTGAAGGGATGTTCCTTTGTCTACCTGAGGAACTGTATATTTTGTCCGCTCTCATTGTCAGTCATGTTCATAGTGATATACAACCTTTTCCTGCTATACGTTGTACCGCAGGAAAATACAAATCTCCCTGGTATACCTTACAGTCCAAACGATAAAGATGTGCCTTTAACAAAGCAGGCGAAAATCGGCGTAGCAGACGACACTTGATAGTAATTTTGTATGTGAGATTGCTTTGCTAAATATAAATTACTTTGTTAATAAATATCAACTAAAATTTCTTTTACATATCTTTAAACCATCAATGATATTTAATAATTCATAAGTGAGTAAAAGAAACATACCAAACTATATAATGATATGAAAGACTTGGTGGCAATTAGGGGAGTTTGACGTGATGACCGATTGCACCCCTCTGTTAATAACCGAATAGTCCATGGTGTGTCATGAATATTCATGTTTTTGCTTACCTCGGCTAAATGTTTGCTTTTACTAAATGGAAAAATTACGGTGGGGGTTGGATGAAATGGACATAATGAACATAGCAGAAGTGATAATTGATAATGCATGCTTCTTATCCTTCGTGTGCTTGACCTATAATCTTACAATCGCTTGGCAGACTGAGTCCAAAGTTCGACTTGTTTGACATGTGTAGTATAGGCAATGGCGAGCTTGCAACCTATTTTGAAAAATTACGGTGGGTGAACTGTCAAAAGTCAATGAGACATGAGGGCTCCAATGAAAGAGCTAGTGATAACGTACGTCGGGGTCGATGTGCTAAAAATGAATGTTTAACGATTTAAAAAAAAAACGTCCATAGGCTAACATGTTAGGCTGCTGACTCTGACGATAGGAGGCGTTGTGAAATGAGACTAAACGGAGCAATATGATTATGGAATTGTGAATATTCTCACAAATTCAAAAAGAATCATGAATCATGTGAATAGACAGCATTTCTAAATGCGTATTTTTAAAGCAATTATCCTATAAATAGAATTTGTCAATAGTCTCAAGGAGATATTACATGTACACTGTAAATAGAAAGATATAACATTTGTATTCTTATTGAACAGCTACTCTCTCTCTCTCTCTCTTTCCCGAATGTCATAATGAATTAGATTTATATAACAACGAGTTTTAAAGGCACGTATCCTAGCTATAAATAATATTTCAATTTTTGTTAAAATATTATTAATGTTTTTCAATTGTCTTAAATATATCAAGTACACTGTAGAGAGAGAGAGAGATATGAAATTTAATTTGCTTGAACAAACAGGTTTCCCTTCATCAAAAATATATAATTTATCTCATTTGTTTGTCTTTTTCATCTCGATTTTCTTTCCTTTTGCCACACATACACCCATTTCCCATTTGTGTTTGTATTTTCCTCTCTCTCTCTCTCTTTCTCTCCCCTTTTCTGTCTCTCGCTTTAATAGTCTATTCAGAGGTTTATGATGTACTAATAATGACGTTGAACAAATACTGAATTCAGACATGTCGTCTATACTTGATAATACTATTTACTCTATTTAACCTGTCCTGTCACATCACCAGATTGAGGAGCTAAAACACACGAGGGCGGATCTGGGTTCCGCTGCATCCTCTCATTTCGCAAGAGGTCTCTGCTTCATGCCAAATCTTCGATCACTGGATCTGGGCGATGGGAAGCTGAGTGATGTGTTCTACTCAACAATGGCCGCTGTTGCATCACATTCAAAGGTATAACCGAACACAATTTCGATTGGAAAAGATTTGTTTTTAAATATTTTTTATTCTTCAAATTCCACATAAGGGGTATCTGTTTTGTTCACACTTTCTTAAAATAAATATTTGTTTTCATTAGTTAAGAGCACTCTTTATATCAATATTATAAATAGTCTGGCTATGCTGTGAAGGAAATAAATACCTGTAAATGAAATGAACTTTGGTGTCATAATGAAAAATATTCATAAAGAAGCGTGAATGAAATTACTTGACCTATTAATAGTCATTTCGCATTTTTTTAAACAAATTACATATATCGAAAATAATATCGCTAGTGATATTCGTTTGTCTCGCAATGTGGTCAATAAGGAATCTAAAAGATCACGACGTTTCGTATGCTACTGCGATACTTCGTCAGGTGATAAAAACTATTGTAAGCAAGGGTCTTTTATACTTTACGGGAGGACCGGCGGAGCGGTCTATAATTCGATCGATAATTGGAACAATAACGCCCAATGCCTATTGGTCGACGCACACGTTGATCGACCAATCACCACGGCCGCTGGTTCGGCCGCTGGTTCGGCTGATGCACCAGGCCTATTGGCCGACGCATACGGTACTCAACCAATCAACGGGCCGCTGGCTCAGGCCGTCTGCTGAATGGAATCGACCGTTGTTGGCTGGCAGGACGGCGAGTGTCATGGCGGCGTATCGTCCGCATCCAAAATTCGGGGGGATATCGATCCCGTTGTCTCTGTTGAAATTATTAGGATTGAGACGGATATTGATAGCTTCTTTTACCCTCCGTGTATACCAATGCCGTTCCTGGGAAAGGCACTGAACCCCGTCCCAGTCTGGTTGATGCTGGTTATCCCAAGCATGTTCGGCTACGGCTGAGTTGTCAGTTCGACGGAGTCTGACGTCCCTCTTATGCTCAGTGATTCTTTCTTTTATCGGACGGGCAGTTTCACCGATGTAGGATCTATCACATCCTTTACAAGGGATGTTGTACACAATGCCGTCCCGTCTATGTGAAGGAATTGGATCCTTGGGGCGTGTAAGTTGTTGACGTAGGGTGGTATCTGATCTGAAAACCGTTCGAATGCCATGGCTCTCTGGGCGGTGCTTGAGTTGTTGGGAGACCCCATCAATGTACGGCAAGACTGTAAAAGTCTTGTATACCTTCTGATCCCTGGGTTCCGACGATCTATTCTTGGTATTGTGTATAAAACGGCGTGGGTAACCGTTGAGACTCAGGGCACTGCGAACACGGGTCCGTTCTTTGCATGGCTGTTGTGGACTTGTCACAATGCGTGAAGCTCTGTCAAATAGACATTTCACTAGACCTCTCTTCACCGATATGGGATGGTGAGAGTCAAACGCTATGTACTGGTCTGTGTGGGTAGGCTTCCTATAGACTGAGGTGGAGAGCCTATGGTTGTCGTGTCTATGAACTAGAGTGTCTAAGAATGCTATCTTCCCTTCATACTCTATCTCTGATGTGAACTGGATGGTTGGTTCAAGGCTATTCATGTGTTTAAGCAGCTTATCTGTTTCAGAGATGGGAACTATGATGAAGGTGTCATCTACGTATCTCTTCCAAACACGAGGCAAGCAAGAGAGGGGACATGTGTCCAACGCTTCTTCTTCGAAACTCTCCATGTATAGGTTGGCCACGACAGCCGAGACTGGACTGCCCATGGCTGCCCCTTCTGTCTGTTCATAGTATGAACCTTTATACAGAAAATATGTGGATCGTAGAACAAACTCGAGGAGTTGAGTGAGCTGTTCCGGTGAGAGTGCGGTACGGGTAGACAAATTGCTGTCTGATTGTAAGCGTTGCAATGTAGCATTGCATGCGCCCTCAATCGGTACATTGGTGAAGAGTGAAACTACGTCAAACGAAACCATGCGTTCTTGAGTACCGATGGTTTGCTCTGCTATGAACTCTGCAAAACCACTCGAATTGGGAATCGTATATTCAGTCAAACCGGTGAGCGGAGAAAGAATTTCAGCTAGGTACTTTGAGAGGTTTTAGGCAAGGGAGCCTATGCATGACACTATAGGTCGTAGCAAGAAGGTGGCCCTTCTTGCTACAACGTTCATATCTACGCATCAGTTTCAGGGCAGGGCGCCCGTATGTTCGATCAATAATGCTAAATATATTACTCAGTCGTGCCACAATCATTCTAGACACCACAATATACCATGAGAAATTGACCGACTTATTGGAGTCTGGTCCGTATCGTGTATTAAAGAAAGATCCCACAGATCGCTTGGCTCGCAAGCTTACCAACACCTTGCTGAACCTAAAGAAAGACAATGTGATGGATGAACCGACCTATCGTAGACTGAAACCCACACAAAAGCAACCTCCTAGAATATACGGGTTACCCAAGATACACAAACCCACAGTACCATTACGACCTATAGTGTCATGCATAGGCTCCCTTGCCTAAAACCTCTCAAAGTACCTAGCTGAAATTCTTTCTCCGCTCACCGGTTTGACTGAATATACGATTCCCAATTCGAGTGGTTTTGCAGAGTTCATAGCAGAGCAAACCATCGGTACTCAAGAACGCATGGTTTCGTTTGACGTAGTTTCACTCTTCACCAATGTACCGATTGAGGGCGCATGCAATGCTACATTGCAACGCTTACAATCAGACAGCAATTTGTCTACCCGTACCGCACTCTTACCGGAACAGCTCACTCAACTCCTCGAGTTTGTTCTACGATCCACATATTTTCTGTATAAAGGTTCATACTATGAACAGACAGAAGGGGCAGCCATGGGCAGTCCAGTCTCGGCTGTCGTGGCCAACCTATACATGGAGAGTTTCGAAGAAGAAGCGTTGGACACATGTCCCCTCTCTTGCTTGCCTCGTGTTTGGAAGAGATACGTAGATGACACCTTCATCATAGTTCCCATCTCTGAAACAGATAAGCTGCTTAAACACATGAATAGCCTTGAACCAACCATCCAGTTCACATCAGAGATAGAGTATGAAGGGAAGATAGCATTCTTAGACACTCTAGTTCATAGACACGACAACCATAGGCTCTCCACCTCAGTCTATAGGAAGCCTACCCACACAGACCAGTACATAGCGTTTGACTCTCACCATCCCATATCGGTGAAGAGAGGTCTAGTGAAATGTCTATATGACAGAGCTTCACGCATTGTGACAAGTCCACAACAGCCATGCAAAGAACGGACCCGTGTTCGCAGTGCCCTGAGTCTCAACGGTTACCCACGCCGTTTTATACACAATACCAAGAATAGATCGTCGGAACCCAGGGATCAGAAGGTATACAAGACTTTTACAGTCTTGCCGTACATTGATGGGGTCTCCCAACAACTCAAGCGCCGCCTAGAGAGCCATGGCATTCGAACGGTTTTCAGATCAGATACCACCCTACGTCAACAACTTACACGCCCCAAGGATCCAATTCCTTCACATAGACGGGACGGCATTGTGTACAACATCCCTTGTAAAGGATGTGATAGATCCTACATCGGTGAAACTGCCCGTCCGATAAAAGAAAGAATCACTGAGCATAAGAGGGACGTCAGACTCCGTCGAACTGACAACTCAGCCGTAGCCGAACATGCTTGGGATAACCAGCATCAACCAGACTGGGACGGGGTTCAGTGCCTTTCCCAGGAACGGCATTGGTATACACGGAGGGTAAAAGAAGCTATCAATATCCGTCTCAATCCTAATAATTTCAACAGAGACAACGGGATCGATATCCCCCCGAATTTTGGATGCGGACGATACGCCGCCATGACACTCGCCGTCCTGCCAGCCAACAACGGTCGATTCCATTCAGCAGACGGCCTGAACCAGCGGCCGAACCAGCGGCCGTGGTGATTGGTCGATCAACGTGTGCGTCGACCAATAGGCATTGGGCGTTATTGTTCCAATTATCGATCGAATTATAGACCGCTCCGCCGGTCCTCCCGTAAAGTATAAAAGACACTTGCTTACAATAGTTTTTATCACCTGACGAAGTATCGCAGTAGCATACGAAACGTCGTGATCTTTTAGATTCCTTATTGACCACATTGCGAGACAAACGAATATCACTAGCGATATTATTTTCGATACTATATCCGCAATGAGTAATATATTTAGCATTAAATTACATATAGTTTGCCAATAGTCGCAGAAAACTAATTCTACACGTGCATTTTAACTAAACTGATATAACACTTTTATTTTGCTTTAAAAGACACGGTCTCTCTTTTCCAACTATCTATATTTCATGAACTTTGTTTGTCTTTCTTCATCTCGTCTTTCTTTTCTCTTACCACACCTGTTTTCATTTGGGCCTTTTTATGCCTCCGTTACGAAGTAGCCGGAGGCATTATGTTTTCGGGTTGTCCGTACGTACGTTCGTCTGTACGTACGTACGTCCCGTTCTCGTCATCGCGTTATCTGAAGAACCGATTGATGGATTCCTGCCAAACTTTAGTCATGTATGTATCTTGCAAAGCCAATGAACTGATTAGATTTTGGGGTCACGAGGTTAAAGGTCAAAGGTCACAGGGCTCATTATGTATGCAAAAACAGCTCGTGATCGCGTTATCTGAAGAATCGATTGATGGATTGCTGCCAAACTTAGGTCATGTATGTTACTTGCAGAGCCGATGAACTGATAAGATGTTGGGGTCACGGGGTCAAAGGTCAAAGGCCACAGCGCACATTATGTATGCAAAAACAGCTCGTGATCGCGTTATCTCAAGAACCGATTGATGGATTGCTGCCAAACTTAGGTCATGCATGTTACTTGCAGAGCCGATGAACTGATTAGATTTTGGGGTCACAAGGTCAAAGGCCACAGGGCACATTATGTATGCAAAAACAGCTTGTGATCGCGTTATTTCAAGAATCGATTGATGGATTCCTGCCAAAATTAGGTCATGTATGTTACTTGCAGAGCCAATGAACTGAGTAGATTTTAGGGTCATGAGGTCAAAGATCAAATGGCCATATATGTATATGAGAAATTGCTTGTAATCACGATATTCTGAGAACCTGTTAATGGATTACAATTGAACTTGAATTCGAAACATTTCTTCTGTTTTGGTTTGTAAAATTGCTCTATGACAGAGGCATCATTTTCGACTGCGCGCAGTCGAAGTTCCATCTAGTTCTCTCTATCTCTCTCTGACTCTGACGCTGTCTCTGTCTCTGTCTCTATCCCGGTCTCTCTCTCTATATATATATCTATATCTCCCTTCTCTTTCCCTTGCTTTAAAAGTCAAAGTAGAGGTTAGTGATGTTACATTGATGACGATAGAAAATATTTAAATTAGACATGTCGTCTATAATTGATAATACTATTCACTCTATTCAACCTGTCCTGTCTCATCACCAGATTGAGGAGCTAAAGCACAAGACGGCAGATCTGGATTCTGCTGCATCCTCTCATTACGCGAGAGGTCTCTGCTTCATGCCACATCTTCGATTACTGGATCTGGGCGGTGGGAAGCTGAGTGATGAGTTCTACTCGACGATGGCCTCTGAGGCATCAAGATCGAAGGTATACCCAAACACGAATTTTAATTGAAAACGATTTGATCCAAATAGCTTTGCATTCTTCAAATTTAACTTATGGGGAAACTGTATTTTCTCACTTTTTAAAAAGAAATCATTTATGAACATTATACAAGAGCACTCTCATATCAATATTATAAATAGTTTTGCCATGCTTACAAGGAAACAAATCATGTGAACAGAATGAACTTTGGTGTCATAACGATATAGATTCATAAAAAGCGTGTATAAAATTTAAATAGGCCTACTATGAATAACCAACTGCTATGAATACCCAAACATAATCTTTGGTGTTCATCTCTTCGATTTTATAGATAAGGGTAATTAATCTCTTAAAATTAATGAACAAAAATAATCATTTGAAAAATACTCTAATGTATTCCTCAACTAATAGTTTGTAACAATAAGTTAAATAATTTCTGTACCAAAAGTATTTGGATTATAATGTTCTTTTCGTTTACAACGCATTAAGAACCGATTAATGTGATAACTTCATGATTTTAACTGATTTTAACCGTAGTCAACATGACCAAGTTATCAGGTAACAACTATTGCCGAAGACTGTTCTCACAATTTTCTTGTAAAATATACCTGATATCAACAATATGTCACGCACAATGTCAACTCATGTGCATGTCCAGTAACAGATGTATCACATATCTGAAGCAAGTACTCATGCGAGTGTCCTTTTGTTTTGTGTCTAGCAGGGCTCAAATTAATTTTTTTCCACAGGGGCTCTTCCCCAAAAAAAAGAGCCCCCGTGAGCCTTCTCACGGGGGCTCTTTTAGTGCTGACGGGGGCTCTTATTTTAATACAAATTTCCATTGAATTGGTACACCCATGAAACTCCTAAATACCTTGTTTTTTATCATCATCATTTATCGTCCACGAGCCGCGTAGCGGCGAGGCGATTTTTGTTGTTGCTATTTTGAACCCCCGTAAGACAGTGATGTTTTCCTGACATCTACTAACATGCGGAGCATCGTCCATGAGCCGCGAAGCAACGAGGCGAGTTTTTAGTGCTATTTTGAACCCCCGTAAGTGATATTTTCCTGGCATCTACTAACTTGCGGAGCATTTTTTTGGTGCTATTTTGAACCCCCGTAAGTGATGCTTTTCTGGCATCTACTGACATCTATACTGTGTAGGTCTGGACACATGATGGCATTTTTCTATGCACATCACATTTTCACTTGGCAGCCCAAGGGGGAGGGGGGGGGGGGGTAGGAGGGTTAACCCCCTAAACCGCCTAGATCCGCCCCTGCAACATCTTTGGTCTTGTTCTGTTCTTGTTCTTTGGTCTTGATTTACTGGTCGAGGTACATAATTTGCTGGTCTTTTAGAATCACCAGATTTCAGAGGATTCACACTTTTCACAACGAAAAACTTCTGCATATTTCAGTTTTTGCGTGATCGTCTCCAGCTCAAGCAGATATTGGGCGTCAGCGTGCAAACCTGTACTACCGGCGCAGTATAGCCACTGCTGACGGCCGCACAATATAGTGCGAGCTTCCGTTTTTTTGTATCGGTAATACTCATAGAGATGGGAGAGATAGCGCCATCTAAGTTCCATTTCATTGGTTTAAGGTTTGAAAATTGATACTCAATATTGTGTTAAAGTTATATCAGAAAAGATAATCTTTATTTTATAATTCCACGGGGGCGATTTTAAATTTTGCAATCGCCCCCGTGAGCAACCTGACGGGGGCGATTATGGAGCT
The DNA here is from genome assembly GCA_035222895.1 of Strongylocentrotus droebachiensis. NCBI lineage: Eukaryota > Metazoa > Echinodermata > Echinoidea > Camarodonta > Strongylocentrotidae > Strongylocentrotus > Strongylocentrotus droebachiensis. Next base: position 43,089 of record JAVYIG010011202.1, on the reverse strand, counting down.
CACGGGGGCGAATCGCCCACCGCCCCCGTGTATTTTGAGCGTTGGTGTCTAGTGAATTTAGAAGAAATAATAAAATGCTTACTAATCCACGTTGAAGAAACAGATGAAATGAGCCTACTGAAAACAAAGGGGAAAAAGTATAAAATACTGAAGATATCATTTTAATGTAATATCATCCCACTGATACAATATCTTAAGTACCTCTATTGAATTACATCATGCCATGCACATTGAAATCCGTTTTTTCTTTATATAATATGTTGATTCATTCGAACTATAGCAGAAATAGAGATGAATTAATCAGACTTAGTGAATGATAAAGTAACTAAGATGCAGATTCATCTGATATTAGCTGTGATTTAAAAAGGAGTTTGTGTTAGTAAAAACAATAGTTGGATAGCACCGTAGTTTCACTTTGGTGAAAACTGATGAATTGCCTTTGCACAGATCCAGACGTTGAGTATGGGGGGTGTTTCCATAACTCCATGTCGACTACACTCCATTCTATCGCTACCACGCCTCAAGTCACTCAGGTTGACGGATATCAGACGAGTTGACATGGACGATGAAGAGGCACTGGTATGTATCTTTACTTTTCCAAGACTGAAATAAAAATCCTATTTTTGTTCCAAGCTCAAAAATTAGGGGTTCAGAGAAACTAGACAGACTAAAAATGAATGATAAAGGAATTGCGGAAATGATAATGTATTTTGCCTTGATATCAAGTTAATACGACATACTACGGGCTGTTTAGTAAATCTATGCATGGTTTTATATATCAATTTTTTTTTCAATTTGGGATGAAGTTTAACCATGCATATTTCATTAAAGCTAGTTAGATATCGATTAATGAATGATTGCCGTTTGCTATTTCCTATAGAGATTTTGGTTGCTTATTTTTTCATCATGAAATGTGTAACTTTCATTAATGTGAAATCATTTGAATGATTTTTTAAAGCCTGGCTAAACGAATATCACAATAAAAAAAGACAAAAATGAGTACTACAACTCTGTCATCCTCCACTGAAAAAGGAGGATAATAACACACGGTATTAAGGAAGCTTTGGTCATGTCGGTGGAAACAGACAATATAAAAAAAAAAAAAATTTACGAAGGTTTCAGAAAAAACGGAGAAAAAATAAAAACGTTAATAAATTTTGAACGTCGATAATGCTAATGATGTGAGAAAACTTGTATTGGCAATGCGGTCATGATGTGTTTGTCATACAGGGGGTAATCCTCTTATTGTTTTGTATCCAAAATACCGCAAACACCTTTTCTAGAGTATTATGATAGACAAACCTTTTACGGTAAAGGGATGCACGTTTAGGCCTAATGGAACATAATCTGCTGGATCACTAATATGAGAAACAGAGAGGTATGTTTAATATTTTGGAAAAATAAATCGGTTATCGTTCATCCGGAGCGGCATCGAATATGACTGGAGATTCTCTATACCATTTATAATCTCGGCATCCAAAAGTTTTTATAAACAATGTATTCTTTGTCCCATTTTCCACAAAACTACGCGTTTGTTCATTTCTTCTTACTTTAAACTGATGAAAACCCTTTAAGTTTTCCTATTGTATATTTGTGGAATATTTACTATTATGAACAGTAGAAGTACTTTATTAAAAATGTGTCAGGCTATCTAATATCAATTCTTACATTAGTGTTGGTTTCCATACAGAGCATATATAGTGATCGAGCCTATTTTTGCATCACTGTTGTTTCATGTAGACTCATCAAATATCTTCAGTAGATGAGCTATCTGTGGAAGATGAGCATGTGACCAGTCTGTGGAATCTTGGACTTCATTCATCATGTCCCCGAGTGAAAACTCTCAAACTGGACTGGTCAGAAGGGGAATTGGTCTCATCAGATATCATCACAATGACCTGCTGTCCATTCCATCATCTAACTCACTTTCACATACAGAGATTCGTGAAAATCTATGATTTCATTGTAAAGATTGATCCCGTGTCATTCTGCAAGGCGGTGATAACATCATGTCCTCGGCTCACCAAGCTGTCCATTACCCACATTGACCTGTACAACGAGAATGCAGCTGAGATCATCCAACTCATGAAGACTCATCCACACCTGACCAGCATAGAGTGAGTCTCATTTTGATTTACCAGGGTAATGATTGCCACATTATAGTCAAAATCTTAGAAATGTCCATGAACTACACATTGTGGAACGACACATTTGGGTTACCTTTTACCGTGATTGCTTTCTTTCTTCATTTATTTTACCTCTCTCTCTATCTTTCCCTCTCCCTCTCTCTCTCTCTCTCTCAGTCCCTCTCTCTTAATTAATTTTCTCTCTCTTTACTAATATTCTCTCTCTTTACTAATATTCTCTTTTTGTTCTTAAGTACAGTCAAAATATTCATTTACCCAAACAAATTGCAAAAGAATTTATCCCACTTCAGTGAACTAGGAATGCATGTAAATACTTTACACAACATACTACGTAGTGGAGCAGTTAAAATTCCGTAATATGACAAATTTGTTATTTTCTTATTGGAAAATATGCATCTAAACACTAAATTCAAAGGTTTCAGAGACAACAATAAAGAGATTAAAATTCATATTTTTATGTCAATATCGTTGTTAATACCCAATTTGAACAATTCAAGTGTTCAGTGCAATGTTTTCAAAGTCAATGAAAAAGGTGGACAAGTTTTGAATCCATATTAGGATTAATGTTTGCAAAATATGTAAAAGAGCTTCCAGCAGAGAGATATGAAAATTAATATTGTTATCATAATCTGCCATCTAAGATCCCAGTTAAATCAGTTCAAATAATGTAATGGATACTGGCATTGTCCCACTAAACAGGATGAATTCATTTTAAATCGGGTTGAATCAGTACTTTATGCTTAATATGCAAATTAAGTTTTCATTTATTGGTACGAAAATCGAAAGCAATAATTTGAATTTATATTTTCATACAATTACGATGGCTTAATATTTGGATTGTAAATCTCAAAATTATTCCACCATGTCTGGAGACCCATAATACATAGCTTTCAATACATGAAACCTTGTAATAGCGGACTTGGATGCAATTTAAGATATTCACAAAAATATTTTAGTGGTGGAAGCTAATTTGCATATTATGTGAAATTCACTGGTTATAGTAATGTCAAATTGTATTAATCAGGTTCAGTGGCATGGGCAATATCAATCATATCACTTGTCCTGAATCGACTGGGATGTTAGAGCATGGCAATTTATGAACAAATACTAATTTTAGTATCTTTTTGATGAACGCTCATTTGCATATTTATGTGAGAAAATGTGATTAGTCTCTTCATTAACAGGACCATTGGATTGAGCACTTGATTTGTTCATATCGTTTATTTACAACGATATTAAGATAAAACTATATATGTTAATTCCTTCCATACCTTTAGACATATTATTTATGCTTACATGGTGTTGGTACAACCTAGATACCTGATTATAAATATGTTTGGTCTTATAAGCATGATAAGAGGAAAACCAGCGTTAATTTAACACATTTGAATTGTATTATCAAAGTAAAATTAAGGCAAAACTCTTTGCCCCACAAGCCACCTTTCGTTATTACTGCTAAATCATTAAGGGTATAGTTGCATTAAGGTTTAGAATGCTTCTCAGAGTGGGTTGTCTTTAAGATTAGATGATAGAGTGCTGTAAAAGGGATTTTACAATATTTTACATAATCTGATGATCTGTTCATTTCAGGAATTATTCATACCAATTTAATTTTCTTAAGATAAATTTAAATTCAATACTTTGTTTATTTCATTCATCATGATGTTCATAGACCTTGCTGTATCCTACACACACAGTTATGATACCATGGTTTGCAGTCATGTAATATAAATACAGAGCAAAATTATGCAAGTTACGATGTTTATTAAATTGTCATCTATTCTCACATCATATAGCATACATCTCTGATGGCTTTTTAAGAGAATATCGTATGTCAGGTTAGTTCAGAAGATAATGTATTGTGCCCCCGAAATGTACTGTTTTATTACTGTAGGTTGGATTGTTGTCATACCGACGTGGATCTGGATCCCCTGATCTCTGAGGTAAACAGTGAAGGCAAGCTGAGTGTCACCGCGAAGCATGGTGGTTGGGTAAGATATAACAATAGATTACATACCCATCCTTTGATTGATTCTTCTTCCTCTTACTACTGGCATTCCATCGATTCAAAGTAGCTTTATTAGCCATATTTAACTCCCAATCCGCCCAATCTTTACCCAAGAATAAACAATACACATAACTTAAGCTGTCTTGAATGTGTTTATTCTGGCCTGATTAAAATGATCACGTCTAGCAATAGAGTTCTTGTTTTGTGTAATGAAACCCAGAAACTGAAATAAAACAAACATAGAGAAAAAGACTCTTCACAACTATATGAAAATTACTTTTAGCGAAAAGGCACTTTTCCTTCAGGTAAATGGTGTACAGAGTAAAAACGTTCAAGTTACTTCGTCCTCTTTAAAAAAAAAAGCGATATGACCTTAAAGGTAGTACAAAGTTCGTGTATGGGGTCATGAATCTGGTTCAAATGAACATATTGGAAGCATATGCGATCCTACAATATTCAGTGATCGTTGACGCGGTTGAAATCGAGTCTTAAGTTATGAAATTGTAAATAATACACTCTTTATGTTGTATGGCTCCCTCTCAAGGTCAAGATATTAATTAAGCCATAAAACAATATTCCTGGACTTAAATCGACCGATTAGCTATTCCCGTTTGGAAATTATATATCACGTTTACATATTCTGAGCCTTTCATGGTCGCAGCTACCATTATACGGCCGTAGGCGCTATTTGAAATTCATCAAAATTTACCGGGAGCACTGGTGAATTTTTATATTCACTTTAGGGGCTTAATTTTCTAGTGCTTATAATAATACATCCACATATATCAAAATTGTAATGAATCACTATCCACCCAATTTCCCAAATTTCCCAAAACTTTGTATTTAATACCTTTAATATCTGATGAAAGGACGAAATATTTCCCGTATCTTATCTATATCTCTACTTAAAGAAGTGTGTCATATGATCATGTAGCATGCATCTCAGCAAAATAAACTCTACTTTAATCAATCCGTAGCGAAAAGTAGAAAGGTAAAACATGCTTCTTACAATACAGCAATATCCATGAGTTTGACTTGACAAGACAGTGTACAGTATATTGGTAAGAAATTCCAACGAATCACGCTGCTCTATCTTAGCAAACATAAACTACACTTAGCACCATGTCAAAAAGTAGATGCATAAAACATGCTTCTTACAATATAGCAATATCCATTAGTTTAAATATACGAGTTTATATTGGGAAAAAAATTCCTACGAATCACACTGCTTTTTTCAGAACATGTTAAAGATGCATAATCTTGTTTGTGGCCTGCATGTCTTCAATAAAAACTGCCTGTATGTTCTTAAGTCATAAAAACAACAACAAATAAAATTTCATGAAGAAATGATGTCGTTAAGATAGGTGATAGGAGAAGTGTAGGCCTATATGTGTCTCCTCTTCCTCTGCCTGCTACCTTAGTCATGATAGTAACATCATATATATATTTCAAATCTTCCCTGCCTGAAATGTAATCCTTGTAGTACCTTTTTGAACAATATTATTTATCAATAGAAAATTGCTTGCAGATAGTAGACAAATTTAAATCTAATTTTTTTCTTATTAAAAAATGATATTCTGGCATTTTACATAAATTTCTTCTTCTTCGAATGCAGACATGTAAATGAATTCATCGCCTTACTGATTAGAATTTATATGTAGAAAAGTAAAAACAGATTCTATATAAATGATTGTGAACGATTATACTTGTTAGATATCTGACCTACACGAATCTCAATCTCTGGAAGCTTATTTTTTCACTTATTTTTAAATCATTTTGAACTTATAATTTATTTTAAGAATATCCCTATTGTCATGAATAATAATTGTTAAAAGGTGATTATTTATACATGCACAACTTGACTTGATATATATGTACTCCTCCAAATACTGTAATAAATGTTACTTTCTCTCCCTCCCAGCTCCTCTCTGTCCCTTCTCTTTCTATGCTATTTGGGTTAATCTTGCTTCCTTCCTAACCTAATTTTCATGCCTCGCTTGATATTGTATGTATTCTTATTTTCATTTTCAAGAGGACGTCACTTCAAGATTATGCTTAAGCCGACCTCTTTTCTGTATATACCGTGTCATTATTATACATCTAAAGTTATAAGATTGTACATGTAAATATGATGTTGTATATGGAATAAATAAACATCATATGAAATCAAATCAAAGATATGATTATAAAATAAATAGATAACATATAATTACCTCTCTTAAATTCAACTGCAAAAAAATGTACTGCTTATTTGAAAGATAATTATTTTTAGAAAACCATCATTATAAATATATATTATTTCTGGTATTCTTATATTTCCATAATCATAGCGGTGGTGGAGATCTTATATAACAACGCGCAAGTAATATGTGGTCTGACCGTCAAGCAACAACTTATCAACGTTGGTAGATGACCCGCATCAGACCCCGTGATGGCAACAGATTACTATGGACTATTAAAAGCTCCTGCATTTATTGTTTCAGTATCTCTCTTTTTTTCCGTATCATCGAAAAGACTCGACTAAAATATAAAATGGCTAAGGGCAGCAACTGATTTGTCTTTTGTTTAGATTTCATTTCATGACATTTATTCAGTTCTAAATAGAAGTGCATGTACTTTAGTATATCATCACTTTACATATTTTAAAACCAGAAACGTATTTCAATCACACTTGAAGCTTCAACGTAAGCAGAAGTTTGACGGCTTGTGAACCCTTGTCATTTTATATAATCTTTTAAAGGGAGTTCCTGGTGAAGTAAATAAGAAAATAATAAGATGGGTTATGATGTTAAAACAATCTATGCAATAAAACCAATTAAGAGCCTACGATATACAGGCTACAACCAACAAGCAATGCTCTTACCTAAGGCTTTTTTAAATTTCCTCTTTAATTCTAATTTTACTTAAATCCTTAATTTCCAAGTAATTACAAACAAATAAAAATGATTTGATATAATTATGAACTTATATCAATTGTATTGTCACTATCATTACAATTCAAGTAAATAAAACTGACAATAAGGAACGTAAAATGTGAAATATGAAATGAACCGAACAGAATTTGCACAAATCTAAACTCTATATTGATTGTTTAATACAATTCCAACCGGTTTCTGTGTACTCATATTGGCTATACTTGAATGATGATGATTATATTCCATTGTCTCCTTCTTATCGAGTCACTCCACAAGTCCCGTCCAGTGTTCCACACAGGCTTTGGCACGGCAATTCACGGCTTCCAGGTCATCTTGGGTGCATGGCTCTGGCAGGAGTGGGCAGACTAGCAGGTGTTCCATCGTCTGTTCCTGGCCGCATTCACATGCCGTCTGTTCGTCTCCTAGACCCACCTCTGCATTAGGACTCTGCATCGACCGTAGCCAGTTCTTAGGCGGTTGAGGCTAAGCCAGGTAGGCCAAGTCTCACTGGAGCCGGTTGCGAGGGATTCCTTCGGGCTGAGGGAGAGTTTATGTGGAGTGGTCTGAAGGTGGTTAGACCACAAAGTCATCCTTTGGTTGTGAGGGCTAGTATTAAGAGGCTCTACAGAGTGCAGAAAGCTGTGTCTGGATTTGAGCCGCTTGCCCACTGGCTGTTGTTCGAAGAGTGGGTGGAGTGGATTGTTTTCTTGTTTGTCCTTTTCTTTCTGGGACAAGACCAACCTTCTGACGTGTGGAGGGGCAATACCGCAGAGCAGGTAGATGTCTTCTACTTTAGTTGGCCTAAGGCATCCGATGATCGCTCTGCAAGATGAATTTAGAGCTGGGTCAATCTTGGGTGCATGGGCCGACCTACTCCATACTTGTGATGCATACTCCGCAGCAGAGAAGCAAAGCGCGAGGGCTGTCGTCCGGATTGTTCTGGCATCAGTCCCCCAGTTGGTGTTGGCTAGCTTCTTGAGGATGCTGTTGCGGGCTCCAACTTTTGCCTTTGTGTTGGCAATGTGGTTCTTGTAGGTAAGGGAGCGATCGAGTGTGACGCCTAAGTAGACTGGGTTGGGAGTGTGCTTCAGCCTTTTCCCATACCAGCTGATCCTTAGTTGATGGTTGGCATCCCTGTTCTTGAGGTGGAATGCGCTTATCTGAGTTTTATCAGGGTTAGCTCTCAGGTGGTTGGTCGCATAGTATGGGATGATTCTGTGGTTCACGGTGTCGTAGGCAGCAGAGAGATCAACGAAAGCAGCTCCGGTGATTAGCTTACTCTCATACCCGTCCTCAATGAACTGAGTGAGGTTTAGGAGTTGGCCAGTGCATGATTTTCCTGGCCTAAACCCTGCTTGTTCTGGAATGAGATGTTCATCCACGAATGGGGCGATGCGGTTGAGGATAAGCCGCTCGAACAGCTTATGGCACAGTAGGGAGATAGGCCTGTAGCTCTTTGGACTGGCTGCGTCTTTACCAGGCTTCAACAGGGCAATAACTTTGGATTTCCTCCAGAGCTTTGGGATGTTGTTGGTGCCCAAACATTCGTTGAACATTTTGAGAAGCCAGTTGAGGGCGCCTGGTCTAAGCTGTTTGATCTGCTCGCAGAGGATGTCATCAAGTCCAGCAGCTTTGTTGTTTTTCATTGCTTTGATGGCAGCAAGCAGGTCGTTTATGGTGAACGGTCTAGTGAAGCCTGGGTCATCTTGAGAGCTTGGAGCGTCTGGGACCTTAGGGAGTCTGGCTCTTCTGGGGTGATGGTCAGGGTTTCCCCGACCATTCAATAGGAGTTGATGGGCAACTTGGTCAGCAGTGACTTCAGATCTTGGTTGGGCCTTTGTATAGTCATTGCCCAGTATCCGGATCGTTTTCCATGCCTTCCTGCTGCTATGTGTCATGTCAGTGGATTGAATGAATTCCTGCCACTTCCTCCTTCTAGATTCACCAATTTCCTTGGTCAGATTTTCTCCAGATTCCAGTGTCTCCTCACTAAAGGGGTCCATCTGGAAGTGTTCGATGTAGTCTTCATACATCACCTTGGAGTGGTCCGTCAAGCCTTGAATGTAGCTTGTGCGACATCCTCGGGGGATGTTACGACTTGACGATTTCTTCATCAACTCTACAAAGGTGTCGTAGTTTTGGGGGGTGGCAGGTAGATCCTGGATGTAGGAGTCAAAGTCCTTAGCAAACTTTTCCCAGTTTGCCTTCCTCAGGTTGAAACGACGTCGGAAGGGTACTGCTCGTGGAGTAATGACTGCATTAACCTTAAGCCCAATCGGTCGGTGCTGGGAGTGAGGGATTGGGTCGAGAATGACTTTCTCGCACTGGTTAGCAATCCTGGTAGATGTAAATATCAGGTCAGGGTTGTAGCCACGTCTCCACCTTGCACTGTTGAAAGAGGCAGGAAGCTAAGCGTCATGAATGAGGGACAGCTGGTTAGCATCTGCCCATGTCTCAACGAGTTCACCATCTTCGTTCATTTCTCTATATCCCCAGGAAATGCTATGGCTGTTGAAATCCCCAATGACCACATTCATCCTGCCGTCAGTAGCTCTGCCGGGCAGGTCGAAAGGCTCTTGAGGTGGCTTGTACACGGAGCTTACGGTGATTCCCATTAGGTCAATAGAAAGGACTTCAATGTTATTGATGTCTGATAGGTAAGATTTGTCCACAGCAAGGCCATTACGGGCAAAGATTGCACTTCCGTATTGGTCATGTGGTCTCTCTGCGATGAGGGTCATTCCGGAGATACGAGGGCGAACTCGTGTAGGCCCGCGATGGGTCTCCTGGAGGCAGAGAATGTCACAGTTGGTTGTTATTCATAGGTCAGCCAAGAGTTCTTGTTTGGCGCCTGAAAGACCTTCAATGTTGGATGAGATGATACTCAGGGCCGGTCCTGACAAGGACCCATGAGTTCGACCCTGGGCCTCAGCAACAAATTGGTCATCATTGTCATTGGTAGCCATGGTGTTGGTTGTGGTAGTTACTAAAAGAAACTTGAGTAGTGTGGTTGAAGGATTCGCAGATTTTCATCTGACAGGGACCGCGACGTGAACGCTCCTTCAATGGCCCCATTCCATTGTACTACCATGACAAGGTCATCAGGAATCTAATCCGTAAGGATCTGTTGATATATCCTTCATCATCGTGATACATGTATTCTGTAAGAATTTCCAGTATACCAATATTTATTTCATAAACTACGGGTAAAGTAATTTGTATCAACTTTTTCCTGTTTAAAGGTACTATGTCCCATTTGCAGGCCAAAAAATGAAAAAGTTAAATTCCAACTGCATTTGAAAGATAATACTAATTTAGAACTTCCCTAAAAAGGGTGGGGCTTGAAAATGTCTTCAAGTGGGAAAATAACGACTATTAGTTGTCAAATCGACTTTAGGGCTATAAAGCCCAAAAGTAATAGTCTTGATTTTCAGACAATTGTACCGAATGGTCATACGTTTTATGCTGCGCAAAGGGTCAATCAATTTAATCTTGGCCATCACAAGAAGTGGGTTATTGATGTAGACAAATGCTCATGTACCCTTTACAACTCTTTTCATGTATGTTATTACCAAAGAAGAAAAAAGGCCAGTCAGTCACTCAATAGTGTCTGACAGTGAAGTCTAGCAAGTATACGGGTTTCCTTGCATAATTTGAATATGAGGACACTGCTAACGTTTAAATTTCACAGATAGGACATACATGACATATTCATAATTCCTGCAAAGTTCTACAGCATTTGAGGTTGGCTGCAAAAGGGACATAGTACCTTTAACCGACAATTCATAATTCCTCCATTACCAAGAAAGATTGTTGAAAAGCCGTGTGTATAATGTATATACTCGATCTAGACAAGCTTTAGACTTATTTCTGTCCTATTCAATAAATTCTTGTTTTTGACATATAAGTATTGAACATATTTCTTTCTAAATTTAATCGTTATAGTCAAGAAGTGAGCATTCTCATTTCTTGATTAGATGTACAAAAACATGATAAAATATTTACATGTTCATGTGTGTAAATATAGCATAATCATTATATCATGAATTTTTTAAAATTATTTTTTTTTGCTTTGTTTTGCTCTTCATTCAATGGAAATAGAAGATCTATACAAATTAGATTTGAGATGAAACAATTTAAATTAATAATTATTAATGTCTATATCTTGAACTACATGCCTTGTATGGCCAATACTTCAATGAAGTGTTGTTCATGATTGTTAGTTCGGGAGTCTGTCGTGCTTCATGAACATAATAAGATTGACGAAATTCGTCAACAACGTTATACAGTATGATTATATTTTGCAGAGTGTGTATGTGGTTAAACTTTGACAAGAAAACAGTTTGTCTACTCAATGCACTCTTACAAATCCATTCAAACCATATCATCATATGATCCATACATGTCGTGCTGTTATTGTTATCACTCTTAAGTATTTTGTCATTACATCATTTCCCAGACCGGATACATCCAACTAATCACGATTCTAACTGTGATATAATCTAATCTAGTTTGTGACATGCATGTAACAGTTATTGATGTAGTAAAGAAGATGAATTAGTCATCTTGATATCGTTGTGATATTCTTATATCAAATCGTGATCAGATCATGTATACATACAATCTAGTCTATTTTTGACATGTATATAACAGTCGTCGATGTAATATGAGAGAAATTAGTAGCCTTTGTCTCGTTTAAATATTCTTGTATTCAACTAATCATGATAATATTTTGTATGTAATTAAATCTAATTTTGTGACATGCATGCAACTGCCATTGCTGTATTTTGAAAGAGTCTACCCTATCTCGTTTTAATATTCTTGTATTCAATTTATGATGGTCATATTTGTGGCATTTCATGTCAAACTCAATTATGCAGTAAAAGAGAGGAATTAGTCATTTCGATCTCGTTGTAATAATATTCTTGTATTAAACTAATCAAGATCAAATGGTGTATACCTACAATTTAGACTTCTTTGCGACATAGTTTGTGTAAATAGTTCAGAACCCTTTGGGAATTTATTTGTCATATATTATATATTTGAAAGTGTTGTAACGATTCAGGCTCTATTTACTTATGTTTCATCACCTTTGTGTGTACATTCCTTTGACTGCAATAGTTGCAACTTGTCTTTGATAAAACATTGTTATATATTACTTTTCACGTGAAGTCAATTCAAATGGATTGTAAAATTGAAAATGATTTGCTATATTATATTTTTGTCATGTGATTTTAACTCCAATGAATTGTAAAATTGTGAACATGCAAACATAAATAAATACAATAAATACAATACATGCATATAACAGTCGTTGTAAGACGGAGAGTAATACAGAGAGGAGTAAGACAGGGGTAGTAAGACAGATATAAATCTCCATTAAATGGTTTGGAAAATGGCGTTTGATGGAACACATATCTAGATTTACAGGATTATTGTCGTTTTATTTAGTAGCATTAGAATGCGTGTCTATTTCCAATCACAATGATGCAATTAAAGTTATGTTAATGTTTTTGCTATGATCAGTAGATCTGAATAGGATATAGACTCATATGATATCTTATAAAATGTCAAAGGTTTATTCTTATGTACAACCACAATTTGTTTCAAGTTATATATTACAAACATCCAATGATCCTGTACAGTATTTTTACCCATTACATCTTATCGATTTATACTATATTATACATTTATTTCCATTTATGTCTATATTGTAATGATCGTTTTTATTAATGCCTGTTTTGTAATGATTTTGTCAGTTGGTGCGCAGTACACCTGAATAAGGGAAAGTGAAGTGAAGTCTTGCAATGTACGTTACGTTCTGAGAGGTGAATTCTCTTTGTTCAAGCTTTTTTAAAACAAATCGCTCTTCTTACAGGCTCTTTGATTGACTTGAGCAATTCTGGAATCATCTGAAAGCCGGTGAATTTCTCTTTGATATATTTCCAATGTTCATGGATTTGCAGGACTGCTTTAACATGTTATTGATATCCGGAATATGTAAACATTATAAATATATACATGTATAATGTTCTCAGAAAGGGAATCGCTTTGCATTCATTCATTCACGTCTTTCTACACACGTTTTGTTTATATCTGAATTTATTTTGTTAATATATCGGAGAGTGTACATAATTGCATGTCAATAACTCAACACATAGAATATGTATGACTAGCTTATCAGTAGGACTTGCAGAATATGGAATTTGTTGTAAGAACAACAAATGTTTGAAATGTTTTTAATTATCTTATCAGTAATTGTATAGACAACAATTCCATGTATTTATATAAGAAGTGAGACTGTCATTTGCTTAAAATTATTGTTTTATCATGTGATAAGCAACTTATTTGGTTATGTCGTAGACTTAATAGATCCGTAGCTATATGGATTTTGTATATGTTTGTTGCAGTTGTGATGTTTTGTATATAAAGGTAACAAAAATTGTTTTAAGGTCATTTGGTAAAAATCTGTTGAGTGTGTGTGTGTGCAGCTAGCTCTTCTAAGATTGAATTGAATGTCAGCTCCATGCATTTACGTTGGTTTTATTTGTCCGGCAAGAAAGATCTATATTGCTAATCCAATTATATTGTTATTATACATAGTCATTCCCATTTGTGTATATTGTGAGATTAATCAGCATGAATAGACTTTCATCTAGACAGACCATAGTAGGAAGTTTCATCGTTGAAATTTCAATAATTTGGTGAACCAACCGTGACCCAACAAATCGAATGGTGACAAACAATATCCATTAACAAAAATCACTCAAAGTGAGATTTCCCCCAAATGCAGATATTTCAAGACATATCATACTACTAGTCGTTTTGTTCTTTCTTCTCATAAGCCTGGGAAATTGTAAGTGAAAGAAAATATAATCCCTTTGACTTATACCAACACTGACTGTGTATCAGAGTTATGTATTGTGTTTATTGTACGTGTACATTATCATAACTATAAGCACTTTCAGGGAAATACAGATTATGTCTGTGTACATATTGTATAAAAGAGAAAGTTTGATCTATAACTGATTGAACTCATGGGATTTACAATGTTCTTGTTGTTGAGAGATGGTAGAAGGGGATATATTGCAAGAAATTGAATAAAATAATTATGAAAGCCATTTACAGTTTGAATAATCGCCTCAGAGCTTTATTCACGTAAACTGGAATAAGTCGGATAAGAGGTGGGCAACATGAAGAAGGAAAGAGGGTAAAGCGCTTTTCACAGACGAGAAGAAAAGATTGGATTGGAGAGTGTATGAAAGAGAGAAAAGGCGTGGTGTATAAGTAGACGCTGAAAGATGGAGACGGACCAAGAGAGAGTGAGAGAGAGAGAGAGAGTGTGTGTGTGTGTGTGTGTGTGAGAGAGAGAGAGAGAGAGAGAGGGGGAAGAGAGAGAGAGACAGAGAGGGGGAAGGGGAGGATAACGAGAGAGACTGCAAGGGAATAACGAGAGAGAGAAAGAGGAGGAGAGAAGGAGAGAGAATATAAGAATAAAATACAAACACGCAAACGAAAGAAAGAAATCATGATCTCACAGATAATTATATGCAAAACAGTATCAATGATCATTCATGCAGATTAAAGAGCTACACCATTATAAACATCAGTATAAACATGTCAATTATATACATGAGTCCTGCAGAAGATAATTAGGTATAGATAGAAAGCTTGACAGATACAGGGAGACACAAAACAAAAGTTATATACGATCGCGTCATAATTATTTCATTGATTCTTTCTACATCTATATGCCTTCCAAGTATGGAAAACCCATACATTTTTGTTCGGGGTACATTACCCCACCCCTCCTCTTTCTCTCTCTCTCTCTTTGTGTATGATGTATGCATACCACCTTAACTTAATCATCTTTGTTTGTATGCCTCTGAATATCATGAAAATCCACTCTTAGACTTAGGAACAACATATCTTAGGTTTATGTCGAAAGGAACGTGGAAACAAATTACTACAACATATAAATAAAGGTGTTCTCTACTAATCTTTTCTAAACAATAAAGCAAACATGAAAGGTTGCTTCAATCACAGAGGAACAAACATGGGCAACAATGGCAAATGTTCTTTGATTCAAACCAAAATATGTACTAAATCTTTTGAGGTTCAGGAGAATCATTTCATATCTTAAATGTCGTTCAACCGTTCAACAATCACCCTTTTCACTCCTTTCATATTATATGTAATAATGCCTTAGATCATCAAATATGTATATATTTTTGTTTTGGTCCCTCAAATATTCCGAACCACCATTTTGTACTCTTTTTCTAAATTGTTTGTTTGGTATTTTAAATCTTATGATATGATTTTATTTTGTTATGCTCATGTGAGATTAATTCTGATTTTGGTACGTTGTTATCTTGATTTGAGCCACCCTGTATAAATATTAGAAATAATTAAATAAATAAATAAATATACAATAAATACATAAATAACTCGGCTGCTGACGAATTAGGTAATCTACAGTAGATCGATCTGAGCTGAATAACGAAAAAACTATCTCCGTAAGGTCAAAAATCGCTCATTGATTAAAAGCCTCTCAGCTCATACTTATAGAAAAATTTGCCTTGAAGGTGTTCCCCCTTAAAAATGATGAATGACTTTGAAAGGAACACAAAATGGAAGCATCTGGATGAAATTTATCTTAACAGATATACAAATTAACACTCATTTGCATAATGAAGATGAATTCATTTAAACTTCGCGTAATTATAAGATTTTCTTGTCAGGTCAAAATAACATTTAGACAAAATTTGGGAGACCTGTGACCCGTTTCACAAACTGTATTTCAATGACAAATGACAAAACTCAGTGACAAATCTGCTTATAACCAATCAGAAGCAAGGATTTCACTAGCTTATAATAAAAACTGTGATATGTCACTGGTTACAAGTTTTGTGAAATGGGGACCAGGGCCCCGTCTTATCAATAGTTGATATCAATCGCAACTATGTACATAAAAGATAGGGGACTACAAACTTGCGATTGATTGGGGGACTTACGATTATAAGAAGGGGCTCTGCTGTACATGCATAAATGGACACTATATGTAACAGGCGACAAAATCGTTTTGCAATGGTCGCCTTAAAACATCATCTTCACTTTTAATTTTGGGTTTAAATGTGGGCATGGATAGGGCTGACAGATGGACCACAGCGAAAACCGCAAACTATGTTACTAGTAGGGAACGGATTAGTTGTTTCGTGACGAAAGATGGCGCTAGAGTACAATTATAGTACTATAGACCAGTTCACGGTTAGCACATGGCTGCAATGACCCGAATATCCACAGATCTTCAAAACATGAAGAGGTCCCACTTTGTACATTTTGAAATAACCACTCCTACAGCGATGGAGATGCTACATACTTGGCCTTTGTTTCCCCTTTTCAAAGAATAATTCCACCTGTGTATCGTGGAGTGCTCTGCTTGTGCATAAATGAATAATGATTACATAACTTTCATGAACACGTATCCAGTATTCCGTCTCCGTGAATTTCACAATTTGTTCTGCAATGACCTTTATCTGCTCATGCTCAGACTGCAACCGTGAACTGGCTGTTTCTTTCTCTCTTGTACAGGTGGACAAACCGGAACAGGTTGCATGCAGTATGTGTGTTGGTGTGAAAGGGGGTGTGGTGTGGGTGTGGGTGAGCTAGAGGGGGTGGGGGTGGCAGGAGTTTGTTTGGTGCGAGTTGAGGTCGTGTGGGAGTGTGATTAGGGAGGACTATGTAACTTTATACCTTCCTTTATTGTTTTTTTATAATTATAAACTGTTATATGAAAGAAAAAATGTACAACCATGTATAATTTGAGATTTCCCTATGTTCATTGATTGATCGAAGTGTCTCTTGTATCGAAGATCTTGTTTTATATGACTTATTGTGATAATTTCGTGTAATGTGAATTCATGAGGAAGGAAATAAAATATCATTTAAAACAAAAATAGTGCTATACAGTAGGCTCGCGGGTGCACCATGTGAGAGAGAGAGGGAGGATTGAGGAGTCCTGAAAAGGACTCTCGGTAATCATTCTTGAGGGTTTGTAGTCCTGAAAAGGACTGTTGGTGTAGTCTTGAAAAAGACTGTTGGTTATCTTTCTTAGCTTATAAGTCTATGGAGAGGATAGGTGGCGGGAGGGGCTCGACGTTTCGAACAGGTTGACTATCCGTCGTCAGGAGTGGAGTATAACTGGCGTGCGTCCCTATCTTTTTTTTTCTCTCTGTCCCTCTTTGTGTCTGTCTCTGTCTCGCTCCTTTGTTCTCGATTTCGATCTAAGCCGTTTGATATAAATATATCTCATCTGTCTCTTAAAATCATTCTACTCTATTCATCACATGTATGGCTTTTCGGGTAAGCCTGACTACTCCCATGTTACCAGTTCCCCCGTCACCCCCCCCCCCCTTATTTATCCCACTCTCTCCATCACTCTTTACTTTTTTTTCTGTTGCTATCCGTATGTAAGTAGTTCTGTATCATGATGTATCTTATTTAACATGTTTACTATGATTACTTTATTTTATTTCATTTATCCGTACTATAAATATACATTGTTTTTCACCTTCTCTCTATTCATCTCCTTATCTCTGCTAGTCTGTCTGTCTCGCCATCTGTCTCTGTCCCTCTTTCTCTCGCGGTGTCTACCCCTCTCTCTCTCTCTCTCTTTCTCTCTCTCTCTCTTTCTCTCTCTCTCTCTCTCTCTCTCTCTCCCCTTCTCTCTCTTTTGCCATCTCTTCTTCCCCTCTTTCCATTTTCCCTTGACCTCGTATATCCGATGTATATATTTATATTGTGTTGATATCACCTATAATGCATTATGCAAGTGAACGTCACATTTATATATATCTCTTTTTTAAAGATACGGATCAATTGAACAATAATGTAATAGGACATTATTCGTGATATTCCTGTCTAGAGTTCATGGGATGGAGCAAAGCGGGTGTACAGCATGTTCCGACAGACAAGGTGCGTGCTGAAAGCATACTTGAGATCCTCTTTCAAGGAATATACCAAATCATTAAAAATGAGTATTTAAAACTACAGTAAGAATCATATCCCTATACCCGCAGGAAATTAAAACTTTTCACAACGGATGCTAGAGATATTGATCATCGCGTTATTCTGTGAAGAATATCAGGAAATAATATCAGGAAATAAAAGCTGAAAGTGCATTTCGCAATCTTTA
The DNA here is from genome assembly GCA_035222895.1 of Strongylocentrotus droebachiensis. Taxonomy (NCBI): domain Eukaryota; kingdom Metazoa; phylum Echinodermata; class Echinoidea; order Camarodonta; family Strongylocentrotidae; genus Strongylocentrotus; species Strongylocentrotus droebachiensis. The sequence goes on along the minus strand of JAVYIG010011202.1, from coordinate 24,825 downwards.
TATGTTTCTACCACATAACCTTTCAGTAAAGTACACTTAGTGACTATTCGAATCAAGAAATCAGGGGTTATCGTCCCTATTCGATACAGTTCTATTATCTGCTCTTTTCCATGAGAAAAATTGAATGAATGATAATATGAATGTAGTCTTTGTCCTAGCGTCTGTCTACTGTCTCTCTCTCTCTCTCTCTCTATCTTTTTTCTCTGTCTCTCTTTGTGTCTGTCTCTGTCTTGCTCCTTCGTTCTCTCTCGATTCGATCTAAGCCGTTTAATATAAATATATCTCATCTGTCTCTCAAAATCATTCTACTCTATTCATCACATGTATGGCTTATCGGGTAAGCCTGATTACTCCCATGTTACCAGTTCCCCCGTCCCCCCCTTATTTCTCCCACTCTCTCCATCACTCTTTACTTTTTTCTGTTGCTATCCGTATGTAAGTAGTTCTGTATTATGATGTATCTTATTTAACATGTTTACTATGATTACTTTATTTCATTTCATTTATCCGTACTATAAATATACATTGTTTTTTCACCTTCTCTCTATTCATCTCGTTATCTCTGCTAGTCTGTCTGTCTCTTCATCTGTCTCTGTCCCTCTTTTTCTCGCGGTGTCTACACCTCTCTTTCTCTCTCTCTTTCTCTCTCTCTCTCTCTCTCTTTCTCTCTCTCTCTCTCCCTTTCTCTCTCTCTGTTTTGCCATCTCTTCTTCCCCTCTTTCCATTTCCCCTTGACCTCGTATATCCGATGTATATATTTACATTGTGTTGATGTCACCTATTATGCATTATGCAAGCGAGCGTCACATTTCTATATATCTCTTTTTAAAGATACGAATCAATTAAATAATAATATAATAGAACATTATTCGTGATATTCCTGTCTAGAGTTCATGGGATCGAGCAAAGCGGGTATACAGCATGCTCCGACAGACAAGGTGCGTGCAGAAAGTATACTTGAGATCCTCTTTCAAGACATATACAAAATCATACAAAATGAGTATTTAAAACTACGGTAAGAATCATATCCCTTTATTTAACCGTAGGAAATTTAAAACCTTTCACAACGGATGCTAGAGATTTTGATCTTAGCGTTATTCTGTTAAGAATATCATATTAGGAAATAAAAGCTGAAAGTGCATTTCGCAATCTTTATGTTTTTCTACCACATTAACTTTCACTAAAGTACACTTAATGACTATTCGAAACAAGAAATCAGAGGTTATCATCCCTATTCGATACAATTCTATTATCTGATCAATGTACATGAGAAAACTTGGATGATTATTAATATGAAGGTAGTCTTTGTCCTAGCAGATCCGGAAATCGACAAACGCTGGTACAGCGGTGGTATTGTCGGGGGAAGCGGGTAGGGGTTGCGCGAAATTTTACCTTGGGAGTGCATGGGTATTATTTACCCATAATATAAAGTAAAATCTGGGGCACCCATCTGTACATTCCCAGTGCATTAAAATTCTTTTCTCTTTCTCTCTCTCTCTCTCTCTCTCTGTGACCCTCTCTCGATCTCCCCCACTCTCATTCTCACTCTCCCTCTCTTTCTCTTTCTCTTTCTCTTTCTCTCTCTCCCCTCCTCCCCTCTCTCTCCTCCTTTCTCTCTCAATATCCCTCTCTCTCTCTCTTTTATATATTCCTTGTTAATAGTTCGCTGGGATTTTTGTACAGTCTGTTCCCTAGATCATCTGAGGTGACCTCTACTTCTGGATGAGGAAAGAAAGATCATGAGAGTTCAACATAACAGGAAATAACATCCACCTTGTATTCGGCCTAGGCCTATTTTGTGAAAATATGATGATCTCGCAAACAAAGTATACTATCTTTGGTGCAGGCCTACTTGTGCTAGATGTCCTGATAGTTTTCACACACAAAGCCTTGCCAGTCGCTGTACGTAACAGTGTATGCACATTGAGACTTTTTTTACCATCATTTCCCACTGTCAGGGGGGGCGAAGTGTCTTTCAAAGTGGGGGGGGGGGGCACCATATAAACTATAAACATTTGTGACATTGGTAGGCCTTTATACCCCTTAGATTATCACGAATGATTTAAGTGTTTGTTTCTACTTTTACATGGTCTAAGATACTGCTTAAGAATCATACTTTGCAGTTGGGTGTACTCAGTGGCGTACGCAGGATTTTTTTCAAGGGCGGGTTTTAAAATCAAAAGGGGGGTTTTCCAAAAAAACATACATAAAACATACACATAAAAAAAACTCGAGGGGGGGGGGGTTTAATCCCAAAACTACCCCCCTGCGTACGCGCCTGGGTGTACTGAATATTTATTTGCGAATGAGTGGAGCAAGTGAGATTTTTGAGGTCACAGTGCGTAAAATTATATCTCATAATGAGGAAAAAACAATCCTAAAAAGACTAAAAAGATCTTGAATAACTAGAAACAAAATTATATCAACTTTAAATTTGTGTGAAGTTGACAAAAAAGTTGCTCTTACAGTCGCTTTAGATTATATAATTTTATGGATCAAGGATTGAACCCGTGATCCCTCTTATTAAAGCCAAAAGCCTTCACAACTACTGAGAGAGTTTAAATAAAACGAATAAATAAATAAATAAAAAAACTATACTTTATACATTATTTATCCAGACAAAAACATTAAATGAACCAAACACCGCTACAAAAGAACACACACATACGTACACACACGCACACACACCCACACACACACGCACACACACACGCATACACACACACACACACCCACACCTAGGTCTACATTACGCTTCGATATGTTATTCTTTTTATCATCTTCATTCGAATTTCAAAAATGATTCCTAGAACATTGTGGGAAATTATCGTTGAGTTGTATATCCCTGATTTCAGTATAAATTTCCTAAGATATAGATAACGATAAATAAAACAATTATATTAAAACGAAAATTTAGTGTAAAAAATTAACAACATAATAAATTACTGACTGGGAAAGTAAAGCCTGACATACCCTTAACAAAAAGAAAATAACGTGTTTACATTTACAACCGAAGATTTGGAATTATCTAGATTCGCTAGTAAACCAGATTTCAATTACTGAATTGTGGGGAAAGTCCTCAAAGGCAATGGCAGTTGATATATATTGGAGCCCCCCCCCCCCCCCCCTCCCCCCAGAACAAAAATGTTTTCGGCCTGGAGAGAGACTAAGGTTTCCAATTTCTTGGCGGAATGCCCATACCACTTTACGACATGATTTGATTTGAATCACCAATCCCTACCTGGACTGACTCACTGAGTGAGAGATATGAATTACTTTGTCTGGTTAACTCTAATTGTTTTAGCGTATTTTCCTCTGGTTTCGTTTTTGGACCAAGTGACTCGACTGCCGTGCATCAGGTACCTGTTCGATGTCACCATACTGTGAAATATGGACTCACGCAGCCTATGCTCTTCATTTGATACGGGTTATCAGTCACAACTCCATGGAAATCTGTTTGAACGAAGCATGTTTTTGCATAAGACTGATTTCTAGATCATTTTCCTCGGCCCAGTGCGTCTTTTGGCATCTGTCAAACTGGATTCATGACACAGAGACAAACTTTGCTCTTATCTTGCCAAACAGGAATTGTAAACGCCTTTATAACACGTTCTAGAAGAGAACTCTCATGTCACTTGTTGCCAGTTACTTTACTTTGAACTGTGTAAGATTATGTGTGAATCCTATTTCTGAGGAGAGGACTTGACGCCTCATTCCACAATTCATTTCGCATTTAGCAGGATCTAGCCAAACAGTGAGTATAATATATTATTTTTGACTCGTTACCTCTAAATTCTATTCATCCAAGCAATAGCCACTGTATAAGCTCAATTAACGGAATAGAATATTGCAGAAACCCTAATCTTTAGTAAATATCATAAACAATTTGACTAAATGCTATAAGTATTGTGAGAATGATGAGAATAAATAATAATAATAATATCGAATATTTAGGAGCGCTAAAAACAATAAGTACCATAGAGCTTACAGATACAAATATATGAAAAGAGGACAAAAATGTACAGTATATCACATAGATCATTGAGGAAAAGGGTAAGTTTTGAGGGATCTTTTGAAGGTGGCAAGACAGGTAATTTCCCTTATTGAAAGAGGGATGCTGTTTCAAGTCTTTGATGCAGCTACTGCAAAACGTTTTTCAGCTGCTGAGAGTCTAGATTTGGGAATGAAAAGTTTAAATAGATGTCGATTGCTGAACGAAGATTACGAGTTGGTTTATATATTCGGAAGGTGGACTATACCCACATTAGCATGTTCTAAGTTTCTTAAGTCTATACCTGGGCAAGGATAAGACTCTTGTTTTGTTATCTTGTAATGTTTGGAACATCATCTTGTTCGAAGCGATCCCCCCCCCCCCAAAAAAAAAAAAAAAAAAAAAAAAAAATACCCTGTAGGATAGTGGACTTTGCATTAAATTAACCTAAACAATGTCTTTCCGTTGAAGATTTGTTGTTGTTGTTGTTGTTGTTGCTGTACATGATCGTGGTGAGGATTCGTGATCTCATGCCGTTAGAGAGCAAATTCAACATTCGGGCAATGTTGGGCAATTTGCATAAACTAACCCAATGTTCCGTGATGATGCATAATAGGTGTATTTCTAGCTTCTGAAGCCGTGAAGGGAGTAGGATTCACTTATGATGTTTATTTTAGCCTGAGGGCTAAGTGATAATGTAAAATATGATATTGATATGACTTGGCCTTAACTGGCACCCATACCCCTGTGTGGAGAGGCAGGTAAACAAAACCTAAAATGTGTCCGGAATCACCCCTTCCCGCACCCGACGAACATTGCACAGTGGCTTCGGAGTTCCCAAGTGGACTCTTCTTTCTACTTGCATGCCAAGAGTCTGGCTAACTTTTCACACAATGATATAAATATTTCATACGGATAATTCACAGGTGACACCACTTGCCCAGTGTTCGGTCTGTTACACTTGCAATATTTTATTAAAGGTATTATAAAGTTTGGGTAAGGGGTCATGAATTTGGTTGAAATGAACATATTAGAAGCCTATGCGATTTTACAATATTCAATGATCGTTGTCGCGGTTGAAACCGAGTCTAAATTAATGAAATTGTAAATAATAAACTCTTTATGTTGTATAGCGCCCTCTCAAGACTGATATTACTTTAGCTCTAAAACAATTGTTCTTGACTACAACAGACCGATTTGCTACTCCCGTTTGGAAACTTTATATCAGAACTGCATATTCTGAGATTTTCATGATCGCAGCTACCATGGAATGGCCTTAGGTGCTATTTGAAATATTTGAAATTTACTGGGAGCACCGGTAAATTTGTGATTATTCAATTTCTCGAAAGCAGAAGTGTTTTAGGGGCTAAATTTTCTAGTGCTTATAATACACCCGCAGGGGCATTCAAATATATCGACATTATTTTTAAAAAATACCATCAATCCAATTGTCAAAATTTCCCTAAACTTTGCATTACCTTTAATACGAAATGGTATAACTTTTACAATTCTTCTTGAATTAGTACAAAACATGAAATGTTATTAAAAAAACATGTTCAAACTGTTATGAGTATTTTCATAGTCTCGTTCCATTATTTTACTCCAATTCTGCTTTCTCAGTACTTTGATATATGTCAGATGCTTATATCCTTATATCCTCCAACTTTCGTTTGATATGGATGATCGCAAGCTCCCGAAAAACAAGTTAATTTGATTTATGTAAACTGGCTTTTAGCGAGAGTATTTACAATTAAATTCAAAAACCGTTTGGCTGGTTTTCATATTTGTGGAATATATTTTTTCTTCTGTTAATACACTTCAACAGAGATTTTGATATCCACGGAAGTCTAGAGCATTATTTTATGATTCAACGACTTTGTTGGCGATTAGGAATAATAAAATTATAGTAATGCAGTAGTATTTCCCCCGAAATCATCAAATTAGTCAGTTGACCGAGTAAAATGCATATAAGGCATTTCACATCTATGATAAATAGATGAAACAGCACATCCTACTATAATACATGTGCATAAATATCCTTGATAAAACGTGTCATCTCAGTCTATAGACTGACCAGGCGCGTACGCAGGGGGTGGGGGGGGGGGGGTTAAACCCCCCCCCTTGAACTTTTATGTGTGTGTTTTGGAGGAACCCCCCCCTTTTTTTTTTAATAATAAAAAAAAAAATTGTGGTATTGGTGACCCAAAAAGCCGACCTTACGAAACGAAACGAAATATCGATCGGCCCAATTTTCAAATTTTGGGACACAACAAAAAAAATGTGCGTTTTTTTTTGTTGTTGCCATTTTGAACCCCCGTAATGATGTTTTCCTGGCATCTACTAATATCTACTAATACTGGGTGGGTCTGGACACATGGGGTTTATCTATGCACATCACATTTTCACTTGGCAGCCCAAGGCCAGGGGTGGGGTGCGGGTTAAATCCCCTAACCCCACCCCCCCCCCCCCCCCTCCGTAGATCCGCCCTGTTACCATATCCTTCAACAATATCTTTGGTCTTCCTCTTCCTCTTTATATTGATTTACTGGTCGAGGTTCATTATTTGCTGGTCTTTTGGAATCACTAGATGTCAGAGGATTCAAGCTTTTCACAACGAAAAACTTCTCCATGACCATATTTCAGCCCTTGCGCGATCGCCTCCAGCGCCAACAGATATGGGGCGGCAGCGTGCACAAACGTACCGGTACTAACGGCGCAGTAAGCCCAGGCGCGGATCCAGGGTTGGAGCGGGCCTTGGCTCCCCCCCCCCCCCTACCTGCAAAAAAAAAAGGAGAGAGAGAGAGAGAGAGAGAGAAGGAAAAGAAGGGAAAGGGGAGAGAAGGGAAAGAAAGAAGAGGAAATGAAAAGAAAAGGGGGAAAGAAGGAGATCGGAGGGGGGGAGGGCCCGAAAGGGCCTTGCCTCCCAGCTTTTACCTCCCCCTCCCCCCCCCCCCCATCAAAAAATAAGAGAGAAGGAAGGAAAGGGAAAGAAAAAAGGAAAAGAGGAGATAAAGGGAAGGAAAACAAGAGGAAGAAGAAAAGAAAAGAAAAGAAGGGGGATATCGGTTTCAATTTTCCCACTAACAAGTTGTAGTTTGGGGGGCCAAAAGAACCTTGCCTCCCCCTCCAAAAAAAAAGGGGGGAAGGAAGGGAAAGGGAAAGAGGAGAGCTAAAAGGGAAAGAAAAAAGAGAAAGAAGAAAGGTAGGGGAGATCAGTTGCGATTTTTCCCGCCAACAAGGTGTAGATCGGGCATATGGAAACGTTTGCTTGTATTTGTCTCATAAAAGAAGTTGATCACAAACTGACTCCCACACGGTGTTGAATGCTCAGGGGTCACAGGCCACTGGCTTCATCGGGCAGGTAGTTCCATTATGTGAATGGGTAAATTAACTATTACAAAATGAGGGGACACATTACATTGTACAACAGGGACACACATTGTTTTTATTTTGCAGAACATACTCTTTTATTGACTTACTTATTGCATGAAACTATAAAAACAAAATGCATTTTGTATTCTAACAATAATTGGAGTACAAAGAATAATAACAGGTGAATGAAATGCATAAACACCACAAACACCTGGGGAGGAAGCATTCATAAATTTGAATACATATACCGTGTGAGTCAAAAAAAAGTTTACACCTAGAAAATTGTTAATTATTTTACAAATCATCTATGAACACTAAATTAATATACATCTTATGAAAGAGTGTTTTATCCCAAATTATTTGGTATCATTTTTGTGTGGTATTTATTTACGCTTGGATGAACAGGAGACATTGTTTGTGAGAGTGCAAAAATCGTCTTGCGCCAAAGTGATGTCTATAGTATGTATTATATTGGGATTAGCAGAGTGAGAGAATGAATTGAATGTATCAAATGAAATGCATTGCATATGTTCTTTGCAGAAGCAAAGTCACACACACACTCACATCCGCCCGCACAAATGTTCGTTGATATTTGATATTCGATATTTGATATGTGTGGCATGATTGATTGTGTTAGGGATGCTATTTGGATCTGCAAAGTCCGAATTAATACCCAAATCCCAATTGCTTTATTCAAACATCACATAAGCAACTTTGGCGCAAGTCGATTTTTGCACTCTCGCAAACAATGCCTCCTGTTCATCCAAGCGTGAACACATACGGCACAAAATGATACTAAATGATTTGGGATAAAACACTCTTTCATAAGATGTATAATAATTTACTGTTCTTAGATGATTTTTTAAAATAATTAGCAATTTTCTAGGTGTAAACTTATTTTTGACTCACACTGTAGTTGATAAACGACTCCGATGAAACTATAAAACCAATATGAAATTTGTGTACTGGCAATTGGAGTACAAAGAATGATAGCAGGTGAATGAAATGCTTCAACAGCAACACAAACACCTGGGAAGCTAGGAAGCATCCATAAATTTGAATAATTTAGTTGATAAACGACTCCGCATGTGGACGTTTGTTGGAGCAGAAAGCAGTGGATTCTTAACAACACGAACCCATTTGACAGAATGTCGGAACGTGAATTAAATTTGGCTCGGTTGGAAAATGCATCTTTCTACCCTGCGACTTTAATGGTACGATCCAGTAATTAATACAGTAAAATGGCTCTTATTTTAAAATTACTAATTAAATAAAACCCCAAACTCCAGTGATATCAGACAAAATATGTAAAATCTTACTAATACTTAAAAAAAGATGTATAAACATTGTGAAATTGTCGCATTTTACGATAAAAGACGCCGATTTAGCGAAGATGACGTCATTAGTGCGCTTGCATCAGGGAATTCAAGGTCAAAAGGTCAATTCAGACACTGATAAGTTATTGGTCGAGCCTTTTTGTTTCCTTTATTCCGACAAAATTATACAATCAATCAAAACAAGTTTAATACCAGAAGGAAGCTAACGATTAGTATTTTCATTAACCGCTTGCCCCAAAGTCGCTTGACCACAGTGAAACGAGAGAGAGCTTGTGAGAGCGGCCAAAGTGTGATTGAAACTCGCTATTTGCTCTTCTCCAACGCAAAAAGAGACGACATTGTGCTGGATAAATGTCTTTTTTCCGACAAAAGTACAGAAAATTTGCATATGGTCTTTTTATATTATACTTTATGAAATGTTACCCGAGTGACTCCCGGGCGCCCCAATGCTGGAAAGAAACGCACATTTTAGAAAACTTCACTTTTTCATGGAAAAATGCTTATTTGTTCTATGCACGCAAGTCAGATTGAGCGGATGATACAACGTTTCCATATGGGGGGGGGGGGGCACTGGCGTACTGATGGGGGGGGGGGAGGGAGGGGGCTTGGGGGTGACAGATGCCCCCCAAATATAATTCAAACGTGGTTTATTTATAATTCGATACCGGTGATTTACAAATGATTTCCAAGATTTTTCCTCAATGTTTAGTAAATTATACTTTTTTATGCGTTTGTTGGAAAATGGCAAATTCATTAAGAAAGAAAGAAAGAATAGTGACCTGCCTATGTCACAGAATAATAAGGTGTCAAAAAATGCTCATCTGACCGTAATTTATTGCCCAAAACCCCTGAGCTTCCGGGGGCTCCGCCCTCTGGACCCCACGCCAAATCGTGACTCATCAGTGTCACAAATAAGGTATCAAAATATGCTCATCCGCCCGTAATTAAATGCCTAAACCCCTGAGTTTCCGGGGCTCTGCCCGCTGAACCCAACCAATGGCCCTAAGGCGGGCCCCTGGATGCTCATCTGACCGTAATCTATTGCCTAAAACCCGCCCCCTGGACCCCACGTCAATTCGTGACCCGCCAGTGTCACAAATGAGGTATAAAAATATGCTCATCTGACGGTAATTTAATGAACTAAACCCCTGAGCTTCTGGGGGCTCCGCCCCCTGGATCCCACACCAATTAGTGTCCTGACAGTGTCACATATAAGGTATCAAAATATGCTCATCTGACCGTAATTCATTGCCCAAAACCCCTGAGCTTCCGGGGGCTCAGCCCCCTGCACCCCACGCCAATTCGTGACCTGTCAGTGTCACAAATAGGGTATCAACAATATGCTCATCTGACCGTAATATATTGCCCAAAACCCCTGAGCTTCAGGGGGCTCCGCCCCCTGGACCCCACGCCAATTCGTGACCTGCATTTCAGTGTCACAAATAAGGTATCAAAATATGCTCATCTGAAAGTAATTTAATGTTAAAACCCTTGAGCTTCTGGGGGGCTTTACCCCTTGACCCTCGCATTGCACTGCGAGCTTCCGTTGTATCCGTATTTTTTTTTTTTTTTTTTTTTTAAAGATTTTTTGCCTTTATTCAGATCTTCATAATTATACAAAAACACAATTTTTCTTACAGTATAAACATACATGTAGTACATTGTCTCATACATTATAAACACAGACATATTTTAAAAGTATTTTCCATTTGTATCCAAACTAATATATTACAGATTCAAAACAAGTGTACAGAATGTGCTCCAAATCCTTTAAAAAAGGAAAAGGTGACGGTAATACTTGGATACAACATTATAAAAAGGAACATTTTTTACAACATAATAAGCAAATTAATTAGTTCAATATAAATTAAGCAATCTGAACAAAGATTTTCTTATATAAACAAAAAGTATAAGGTGAAGGTGCTGCTTCATAATCCATGATAACCAAATTTGTTATATTTACATATAATGATATGGTGCATTTTTCATTATAACTATATAAGGGTCTTGTATCAGTGGAGGTCTTTAACTATACCGTTATTTAAAAAAATAAAAATATAAAATATAAAAAACAAGCAAACACGATAGCAGATAAGTGTCCGGATCGATGAGAAAGTGAGGGAGTGAACAGGAAACAGGAATTACAATTATATACAATCAGTTCCCCTGCCTTAAGGGGTAAAATTTTCTCATTTTTGATAATGTATTGGCAGTTTGTCCTTTAATTTTGCTTTTTCATGTTCAACTTTTTTTGAGTTCTCTACAGCCTTACATATTTCTTTACTAGTTGGGAACTTTCCTTTTTTACGATAACTGTAAATTATATATTTGACCAAGATCAATACATGATTTAACAAAATATTATCTTTCATATTTTTTCTGAAACCAAGCAACACATCAATCCATTGCATATTAAGAAACTGAAACATCTTTAAACTGTTTCCCATCTCATTCCATATTCTGGAACCTTCAAAACATTCAAAGAAGATATGACGATAGGTTTCTACTTCTTTTCTACAAAAGGAACATAAATTTGACTGTGTTAATCCAAAAAGATACAATTTATCATTACAAAATATGATGTTATGTAAAAGTTTATACTGAAATTCCCTTAACTTCCCATCTAGAGTGGAAAATCTGGGGATTGAGAAACATGTTGTAGTTTCCGACTTTAATATCTAGATTTAAAGCTATTACCTCTGGATGTTTAAAAGCAAATGCATCTTGTATTATAGCAATACAAATGTTATAGAGCATTTTGGAAGAGACAGACTCAAAAGAATACACTGTTTTGTTAATGATAAAGTTAATGTTGGAAAGATCAACAGTGTCATTTAGAGTATCATCTCTCCCTCTGCAAATTCTCTTAATCTTCCAGGCAGCTGGCAATTTGGTGTATAGATCATTAAGAAAAAACAGATCGTCTACATTGAGACCTTTCCTTATGAAATAGTCCCCTGATCTCATATCACCTTCTGCGTCCGTCAAATGTTTAACTTGAAAAATGTTCACATGAAATAATTTTGCATTAAAAGGAATTATCCTACCTTCAATAAAAGTATTGTTAAAGATAATTTGATTTTCATTATGTGTTTCTTTTACAATATATTCCTTCTCCTTTAGATATTTCCAGATGTTCAAAAAATCCAAGTATATATTAGGTGCCTTAATATTGATTTTTTGGGGGTTATAATTGCAAAGAAATATTAACTTTCCTCCTACCGTTCTGAATATATATACGAAAAATTGTTTCCATTTCATGTCATTATTGCCACCAAGCAGTTTCTTAATCCACACTACACGCTGTGCATAGATCATGTACTTGGAATTCAACATTTTTAAACCCCCTTTATCATAGTTCAAATATAAAATATTCCTTTTTATCTTATCATGTCCATTCCATATAAAATTAAAACATATCTTTTCAACTTCCTTGAAAACACTTGGTGGTACCGAAATTATAGAAGACACATATAGTAATTTAGAGATTGCAAAAACTTTAACCAATTGAATTTTCCCAAAAAGTGTTAAATCCCGTTGCTTCCACCACCCTAACAATCTTTTTATTTTGCTCAGTATTTCCTTATAATTCATTTCTTCTTTAACATTAATATCCAAGGAAAAGTATATTCCAAGAACTTTTACCAGAGAAACCATCTTACCCAATGTTATACCGGTCAAATTTTCATTACTGTGACCAGAAGAACCAAGCTTCATAATTTGTGTTTTGTCCCAATTAATTTTTAATCCAGATACCTGAGAGAAGGAATCTAATATTTTTTCTAAGATTTTCATGTCTTCTGTGTCTTTCAAAAAAATTGAACAGTCGTCCGCATACATTACTATCTTCGTCTGTATATTGCCTATCAAAATACCTTTTAATTTTTGTTCATTGCGAATAACCACTGCTAATGTTTCTATGATTAACAAGAATAAATATGGACTTAAGGGATCTCCTTGTCTTACTCCCCTGCCTATTTCAAAATAGCCTGTAGAAAAGCCCCCATTCATGACACAGCTAACTACATTTTTGTACAATACTTCTATCCATCTACAAAAATATGAGCCGAAACCATATTTTTTCAGTAAGAAATTCATATATGAGTGTGAGACAGTGTCAAAAGCTTTCTCGAAATCAACTGTTACTAGAAAACCCTGTACCTTGTATACCTGTGTGAAATATGACATCGTCAATAATTCTCACCGCTTCTCCTATATTCCTACCAGGCAAAAATCCAACTTGGTCTACATGTATCACCTCTTCCAATACATTCTTTATATTTTCCGCCAACACTTTAGACAAAAGTTTATAATCCACATTAAGGAGGGTAATTGGTCTGTAATTGCGAATATATAAAGGGTTTTTATCTTCTTTTTTTATTACCGTTATTACACCCTGTTTCTGTGTGGTGGACAATTCACCCTTCTCAAAGGAGGCATTGAAGGAGTCCAAAACAAGGTTCCCTATATTAGGCCAAAAAATGCGATAAAATTCCACTGACAAATCGTCAATCCCAGGCGATTTGTTTAAAGACATTTTATTTAACATTGAAGTACATTCCCCAAATGTAATTTTCTCATCACACGACTTCTTACTAGCTTCACTTATATTTAAGTGAGACATATTAAAAAAGAGATCATCTGTCCTATCCATCTTTTCATTTTCTGAGTATAGTTTATGATAAAAATGTTTAATTTCTTTTAAAATTTGTTTTGGATCAGATGTTTCTTCATTCCTACCATCTAATTGTAATTTGTCTATAAATGTTTTTTTCTGATTGGATGCCAACAGTTGTTTAAATAATTTTCATTGATTTCACTTTCTTCAAACCATTTTGCACGCGATCTAACTTTTAACCCGACTACTTTCTGATCATATAACACTTTGAGTTCCTTTCTCTTTGACTCTAAATTTTGTAAGGTATCATTATCTGGAGAAATAACCAATGAAAGTTCAAGCTTCTGAATATCTCTCTGTATTTTGCGTAGGTTTTCCTTCGTTTCTTGTGCCCTACCTTTGGAATATTTCTTTGTTTTTTCATGAACTTTCATTTTAACGAAATCCCACAGGACTCTGCCGTCTGTAATATCTTTCTTCCCCTGATCTACGACATATTTAATTTCTGCTCTCATATATTGAACATATTCTACATCTAAACACAGACTATTATTGAACTTCCAGTAAGATGGACCTATATTCTGAATAAAAACCAAAGGCAAACCTAGATGGATGGCAGAGTGATCAGGAGCTATGGAGGGTATTATATTACACTCGGCAATTTGTTTCTCCAGTTCGTTTGAAACTATCAAATAGTCTAACCTACTTTGAATTAAAGGGTTATTTTGTCTGTAAGTAAATTGAATCGTATCTAGGTTTCTTTTCCTCCATATATCCAGCATATCAAACCTTCCAAGAAAATCCTCGAATTCTAAATTAAACTTGTGACCTCTAATACTCCCTTTACTTGAAATATCCAATTCAAAATTCCGAATCATATTAAAGTCGCCACCAATTATCATAAGGAATTTGTTTAAATTGAATTTATTTAAGCGAACACTTAAATGATTTAAAAAATATATTTGTTCCTGCTTTTTTTCTCGAACTGGAAAATAAACATTACAAATAATGTATCTTATGTTTTGTACCTCAATTTCTAAAATAATGTACCTCCCGTCTGAATCACAGACGGGAGATAGAGATGGGAGATATAGTGCCATCTTTCGGCGAATAAGCGTACATTTCTGTACAGTATGTCAGCCTTTACTCTCTAGACACCGACAAATTCGAGCGAGAAATCTTGCACGCTAATCTAAGTTCCATTTCATTGGTTAAGGTTTGAAAATTGAAACTCATTTTTGTGTCAAAATTATTACACAAAAGATAATCTTTATTTGTTATAATTCCACGGGGGAGATTTTAGATTTTAGAATCACCCCCGTGAGCAACCTGACGGAGGCGATTATGCAGCTCGCGGGGGTCGAATCGCCCATCGCCCCAGTCTATTTTGAGCCTTGTATATATATATATATATATATATATATATATATATATAAAAACATAATTATATATATATATATACATACCGGCGCAGAGAGAGTAAACAAAGTCTCTGAGAAATGAAATTGTCAGGAATAGACCGGTTTACTAACATATTCAAACTAAATGCATACTCTTTAAACAACGGTCGTTCTTAACAACCTGAAAACTTTGCGGAGGCTTTCCCGACATAGCAACACGTAATTTAAGCAGACCTGATTCTAAGTACCAATTGTTGTTAATTCATTAATAATAGGTTAACGGAATAACTCGTCACTAGGACCCCGTTTACAATGAGAAAATTGCGAGGCCAGGCCGCGGCCTGGCCTCGCACTGTAAACGCACAACATTAGTTGGCCCCGCAATTGGCCGCGCATTTGGTGCGTTTACAGTGAGAAAAAGCCGGGCCAGGCCGCGGCCTGGCCCTGCGTGCTTTTACAGTGAGAAATTGCGGGGACAGGCCGCGGCCGAGACTACCTCCAGAGCAGGGTCAAATGCGCGGCAGATATGGTGCGGCAGCGTGCACAAACGTACCGGTACTAACGGCGCAGTAAGCCCAGGCGCGGATCCAGGGTTGGAGCGGGCCTTGGCTCCCCCCCCCCCCTACCTGCAAAAAAAAAGGAGCGAGGCCAGGCCCGGCCTTTTGCACACTGTAACAGGCAGGGGCGGATCCAGCCGGCGTCGAGGGGGGGGGGGGGCAATTTGTGAGAAAATATTGAGCGGCGGGACGGGGGGAGTCTGAGGGGGGATGTGTCCCCCCTGAAAAGCTGAAGAAAAATCGAATTTGTAAACTCAATTTGTGCAATTTGGTGTATACTTTTTGCCAGGATATCATTTAAAATCTGTGACTTTTTCCAGCATAAATTTATGATAGGAGGAAAAGACTGTAAACACAAGAAATCGGGACTATGTGTGCAGTCCGCATAGTACCCCGTTGTGACAAAAAGTCTTTAGGACACTGGTATTCATGGCACCGGTACCTCTAGCCAGGCGCGTACGCAGGGGGGGGGGGTTTGGGGGTTAAACCCCCACCCCCCTTACCTTACCCCTCTTACCACCCCCCCCCCCCCCCCGCTTATTCAGCGGCCGGTGTGACCGCGCCGTTTGTCCTACCAGTTTCGTTTGTCCGTCAGACATAATATGCGGGTTTTCTGCTCGCGCGGATCGTCCGTGACTCGCACGGATCGTCCAAGGGACGATCCGTGCGGTTTGCTATCCGCACATTCTGTCCCCCCCCCCCCCATTGTTTTACGTGTATATTTGATAAAAGGAAGCAACTCGGCAAATCAATATATTTAGACCCATTGTAAATCATGTGGTTGACATTTTTTCTTGAAATTACATAATAATAACTCTACAATTTTTTTAAAGCAAATGGGCCAGTCCTTTTGAAAGTAGAAGTGAATATTTTCTTTAAAACCTTTATT
Organism: Strongylocentrotus droebachiensis; assembly: GCA_035222895.1. Classification (NCBI taxonomy): domain Eukaryota; kingdom Metazoa; phylum Echinodermata; class Echinoidea; order Camarodonta; family Strongylocentrotidae; genus Strongylocentrotus; species Strongylocentrotus droebachiensis. The sequence goes on along the minus strand of JAVYIG010011202.1, from coordinate 8,661 downwards.
CTATGAAGGCATACTTGTGATATCGGCCCCACAACTGTTGTTATCGATTATACTTTTGTACGTGGCTTCGTACTTCAACCAACTCACTACTACGACTAGTATATACTCGTGATACAGGCCCCACCCCAAGGAGTTAAATGGGAAATAAAAGTGATTAAAAATGGGGTTGAAAGTGAGTGGGGGAGGCTAGAGTATTCAAGATAAGGTAGATAGTTTCCTTCAACATTTAATTTTGTTGCTGTTATGAGTTTATATTCATATTTTTGTTATCAAACAGGAATAAATCAATGAATATATAAATACATTTGTAGAATGATCAGGAGTGTCGATTTGTATCCGTGATTGGGGGGGGGGGGGGGTTGATAGGTGTCAAAATATTTTCGGCAATGGATCAAAGCAACCAAGAGGTAGAAGCGTGTGGCAGGTTGCACCCCTCCCTTCCAAGTTATTAACTTTTTCACCCTCAATAAAGATACCATTTCAGAGAATGGCACCCATGTGGGTCCCACATGGGCTTGCTACCTGGGTTATTATCCTCTCAAGCGCGTTGCCAGTATGTTATTTTAGGGGGGGCGGTAGTGAGCACGCGAAGCTCGCTCCCTAGGGGGGTGGGTGCAGGGAGGGGGAGTTTTCCCCAGAAGCGCGGAAGCTTTGATGTTTCATTAAATTATTAGAGAATGAAGACGGTTCGTTGTACCATTCTCGACTCTTAATCCTTGTCTGAATTCAGTTCCCCCCTCCCGCGCGAAGCGCGGAAGCTTTGATGTTTCATTAAATTATTAGAGAAAGAAGACGATTCGTTTTAACTTTCTCGACTCTTAATCCTTGTCTGAATTCAGTTCCCCCCCTTTGATGTTTCATTAAATTATTAAAGAAAGAAGACGATTTATTGTACCATTCTCGACTCTTAATCCTTGTCTGAATTCAGTTTCCCCCCCCCCCTCCCGCGCGAAGCGCGGAAGCTTTGATGTTTCAATAAATTATTAGAGAAAGAAGACGATTCGTTGTACCATTCTCGTTTCTTAATCCTTGTCTGAATTAAGCTTTGACACTTAATCCTTTTTCTTCCTACGTCCTCTGTCTTTCTTCTTTCTCTCTCTCTCTCTCTTTTTTTTTTTTTTGGGGGGGGGGGGGGCGGCCGCCCCCCCCCCCCCGCTCCCTGGCTACGCGCCTGTATCCTCTCTGTCTCTCATTATCTCTCTCTCCCACTCTCTACTTCTTACTTGCACTTTTGCGGCAAAGGCAAAGGCCTTTCTCCGAGATCCACATCTTGTTTGCAGGAAAATTGCAACTGCTATCCCTTCTTTTCTTTTCTTCCTCCTTTCCTCTTCTCTCTTCTTACCCTTTCCCTTCTTTTCCTTCCTTCTCTCTCTCTCTCTTTTTGTTTGCTGAGGGGCCAGGGGAGGGCAGGCGAAGGCCTTTCGCCCCCGATCCACACCGCGTTGATGGAAAAATCACAAGTGATCTCCCGTACCTTTCTTTTCTTTCCCTTTCCCTTCTCTTCCTTTTTCTCTCTTTTAAGTTTGATGTAGAAGGGGAGGGGGAGAGAGAGAGAGAGACAAGGGCCATTTGCCCCCCCCCGATCCCCAACTTGTTGGCGGGAAAACTGCAACTGATATGCCCCCTTCTTTTCTTTCCTTCACTTTATCTCCTTTCCCCCCTTTTTTCTTTCCATTCTCTTCCTTCTCTCTTTCTTTTTGCTGGGGGGGGGGGGGGCAACAGCCTTGGAGGCAAAGCCCTTTCGGCCCCCCCCCCCGATCTCCTTCTTTCCCCCTTTTTTTTCTTCTTCCTTTCCCTTTGTCTCTTCTTTCCCTTTCCCTTATTTTTCCTTCCTTCTCTCTCTCTCTCTCTCTCTCTCTCTCTCTCTTTTGCTGAGGGGGGGGGGGGTGGCGAAGGCCTTTCGCCCCCGATCTCCTTCTTTTCCCCCTTTTCTTTTCTTCTTCCTCTTTTCCTTTCCCTTACTCTCCGCTTTACCTTCTCTCTCTCTCTCTCTCTCTCTTCATTTTTTGTTGGCGGTTGGGGGTCGAGGTCCTCTTGCCTCCCCCCCCCCCCCCCCTGGATCCGCGCCGGGAAGACCAGCCTGTAGTGTCATCCATTATACTTGTATTGTATACGTGTGGACTAGAGTACGGACATTCGGTGCGGCAGGCGGACTATTGGTGCGAGACCTCTTCCGCACAGATTGTCCGTCAGACATTTGAGGCGCGCACGGAATGTCCGACAGGGACATTCTGCGCGGATAAAATCCCCACCGATCGTCCGCTCTCGATCGATCTTTAATAGGCGGACGATCGGTGCGGGTAACATTCTACGCGGTCACACCGGCTGAGTCGTTGCGATTTTTTTTGGGACAAAAAAAAAGAGTCCTCTTAGCTCCCCCCCCCCCCCCCGATTTCAAAATGTTAAAACCCTGCGTACGCCACTGCCTCTAGGTGTAAGTGTTTAATATTGATATATGTATAACTAAACACAGCAATGATTCCCTCATCAAGATCAAGAGTCCATAAAGTATATCTTTTATCCTTTTTTATTTCATTTCTAAACAAGATCTTCAATTGCAACAATGTTGACAACCACAATTGACACGGTACAGATTCCTAATACCTCGGGTATCACTTGATTGTCAAAATCAGTCAGTACAAGACTAGTGCAGGCTGTTTAGCAGTTGTGATGGGCAGACAGCAATATCTTGATTCGGGCTGCAGCTTTAACACCTCACATCAGGCCCCGGTGAACGTTTTTCAAACTAGGGGGGGGGGGGCTAAAGTATTTATGAACAGGTAGAGCGTAGCGTAAAGTTGGCGTAGGGTCCAGGGGGCGGGCGCCCCTGGAAGCTCGGAGGTTTGAGCAGGCCAGGGGCAAATGAAGTCATTCAAAGGGTGTGGGGGCATCAACAATAAAGGGCACTTTCCGGGAGAAAAGGGCACCTACTAAGGGAAACCTCAAAGCGAAAATTTAAAGTTTTTTTTTAGACATTGGTATATACCCCTACAATGTGATTACAGGGATGATTTCAATGTATGTTACTCTCTTAACATGGTCCATACTGTTCAAGCATCACACATTTACCTTGTAGTTGGTTTGTGATGGTAAGAATAATTTTTGCGAGCGAGCGAAGCGAGCGAGCAAAAAATTTGGATTTGTGAGGTCGCAGTGAAAAAAATTACATCTTATAAAGAAGGAAAAAAAATCCTGATGGGGTTTTAAGCACAATCTAATCATGAAAGACTGAAAAGATCTTTAATATGAACCATAATTATATCAACTTTAAATACGAGCGAGCGTAGCGAGCCACACTTGGGTGAAATTAAAGAAAAGTTCCTCTTAATCCCTTTAAATTAGGAGCACTTTTTATGGGGAAAGGAAAAGGGGCACATATCCAAAGGGGAAAATGACACTTATTTGAATTGAAATAGAGCACATATCAAAGTAAAAAGGGGGATTACCAGAGGTGAAACTGGGGCACTCCTCGCACTTAATAAGGGGCACTCACCAGAGATGAAAATAGGCACTTATGACAACGGAAAAAGTGCAATTTTCAGAAGAAAAATGCCACTAATCAGAGATGACAAGGGGCACTTATTACAGAGTTAAAGGGGGCACCTCTTAAATTGTAATAAGGGCATGCACTCATCGGGGATGAAAAGGGGCACGTATAAGAAAGAACCAAATCTCACGCACACATTATGCAAAAGAGGTGAGTAATTACGTCCTGCAGGACACAACACAAATCCCAGGTTGGTTTCCAGAAGCTGGAGAAGAATCCTTTTCGCATCGTATACTGATTTTAATTTTTAATGATTTACGCATCTATCCAATCTGTCCATATAGTGTAACAGTAACAACCCATCTGTGACACTAATAAACGATGTGCATGAGACTAATTTTATTCGGTACAATTTACATATAATAAATATTATGGGCAGATTGAAAAAGAAAAATTTAGACTGACAGGTCGTCTTCTGTGCACCTTCTGAATAAATCAGGCTTTTACGACCACTTTTACGGAACTAATTTTATGAATCCGCGAACTACCGAATTTGGAAGCTTTGCCGACATGCTTCACGATGCCTCCGTGTTTTTACTTTTCGCATTTGCTATTTTTTCGTGCTTTTTTCCTTAATTACGTTTGCTAAGTCGCGCTTTTATGTAGATAAAATATGTGGTCTCGCATTTTGCAGGGGCCTTGCCCTTAGTTGGTTTCTTTCTATTTCTCTTTAAAATACTTTTTCAAATAAGAGGGGGGGGGGGGGGGCTCGAGCCCTGCCATACCGCGGACCCTGTACACTGTGTAACTGCATGGTGATTTGACAGATGGACCTGAAGTTAACCGAGTCCTGAAATACTTTTGAACGTTGTAACTTAGACGCCCTAGTGTAGAGAGATTATCGGCATTTTGTTTCTATCATAATATATAGGCCTAAAACACGAATTAGGGCTAGTTTTGACCTGAAAACAACCCAAAGCTCGGCGCATGTCCAGCTGAACCGCGGGAGCTTGGCCTATATACGGATAGGTGAGGGCCTGGGTCCACTCCTAACTCGTGTTTTAGCCTTCTTTCTTCCCTTTTCCTTTCCTTTCCTTTCCTTTCCTTTTCTTTCCTTTCCTTTTTTTTTGGGGGGGGGGGGGCCGGGCCCGTCGGCCCCCCCCCCCGTGGATCCGCGCCTGGTAACAGGGGTCTTAGTCCCCGGAAAGACACATCTATAGCATTCAAACAATTGAACCGGTCAATTTTTAAGAAATTTTGCCCCAAGCCACCCTTAATTCGCCATACGATGGACGGTGGACCCCATGTTTGTGATTATTTATCATTTATGTATCTCTATTTATATTTTGACATTTCTCCTCAGCTTGGATACCATTCACGATGGCAGAGAGGCTGAACAGCGAAGAGATGACTGAACCCCCGAGTGATGACACACCAAGTACAAGGTACAGTCTATGTTAAGCATAAGTCCACTGTGATATAAATTATTGTTAAATTTGCCCTGGTTACAGAATGCCAATGACTAAGTAAGACCATTTATCACTTTTGAGAGTAGTTCAGGTTATTATTCTTTAAAATGTCATGCGAATGAACTACTGGTAGTAATAATAATAAACTATGGTCGACACCTGTTGTGAAACATATGACGTAAAGATTCATCTCAGAGGGAAAGAAATGATGAATATCAGACCTCCAAGATACAACAAATCTTCTTGTTTTAGTACACTAAAAACAGATAAGATTATATGGTCGTCCCAGAAAAAACAAAACCGAGAATTATCGATGTTTTATCATAACTTAATCACAATTATAATCAATAAATGACACATATTTGTAAAGCTTCGATCATCCTCTTTCATTTGATGCAACTCATTATGATGCATATTTCACGCATGAGTGATTAAATTCTCGGTTGCCTTTTCTTGGACGCATAATAGACCCTACAGTTGACCATTTTAAATGGTAAAATCATGAACGTACTACGTAGTTGGTCCATGGTAAAATGCTGCCTCCTTTCAATTCATTTAAAGCTTTATTATGTAAAAAGGCAAATACATAATAATAGGTGACAGCGCACCACAAAACAAACAAAAGGTTATATAGTTTGGTTTTCGGTATTAAAGAACTCAATAAAGGTGTATTTGTTCTGGATGTTCACATTAGCTTTTTATAATTTCCTAAAAATGAACAAGTCTTTTTAAAACTCTTTTCTTGACTGTTCACTCGACTGTCGACCCAAAGCTGTTCGTTGTGATTAACCATAACGAACAGGGGATCTTGATGACTACTCCGTCTAGTTCTGGACCCTTTTATTGATTTTTTTTTTTAATTCGTCGACTATAAGCGTTAAACCGAGTGATGGCGCGATCCTTAGTGACGGCGCGATCCCCGAGAACCGCGCTGGTAAAAGCCTATAATTAAATTTGACCATGATATTTCGTTTGATTTTTTCACTCAGTTATATGAAATTCGTGTAGTATAAATTTGTGAATGAAATGCTTTAATTTTATGTTGATGTTTTTTTTAATATTTATTCTAGTGGTCAAACGTCGAGGCAAACACATAGATTCGATGACGTCATCCTCAAAGTAGCAAAAGCCATATCAGATGATGGTGATGTAATGAGACTTGGTGTTGAGCTGGGAGTCCAGATTGCTGATATCAACCGGCATTGGAGACGAATTGGGCTGGAGGTAGAAAGACCAGTAATGGTAATGTGATGCTGCTTCAGAACTGGGCAGAGACGGTCAAACCATCCAAGCAACTTTCCATTCTTAGAGCTGCTCTCCAGGCGACTGGCTTCAAAGAAATAGAGGAGACGTGTTTGCAAAGAAAAGGTGAATTCAAACTTGGTGATATACATGTATCATCATTGCAATACAATCTGATTAGAATTTTAGTAATTAGGCCACTGGTCAAATGTTATGAGGTCAACTTTGTTCAGTGTTAATGTTAAAAAGACTTTCCTGCACAATTTTGAGGTGTACAACCTTGGGAATATGTAAAATAAAAATAAAAAATTATAACTTCTCGTGAACTATATTGGAGATTACTTTTGTAATGTTATCATTTGTAAGGAGTCATATGAAAAGGAAATTAAATTTCCTACCAGGTAATATCACATTCATTAGGGTTGGGGATGATTTGCATAGCAATTTTTTCTCCCCAATTGTGAATTATCCCCAAAACACCTATTATGATAACTACTGTCTTGGACTGAATGGAAAAACTGTCCATGAAATTGGTTATAATCTCATGTATGTCCTATCTGTGAAATGTAAACGTCAGCAGTGTCCTAATACTCAAATTATGCAAGGAAACCTGATTACTTGCTAGACTTCACTGTCATACACTATTGAGTGACTGACTGGCCTTTTTCTTCTTTGGTAATAACATACATAACATGAGCTGTAAATGGTACGTGAGCATTTGTCTAACCCACTTCTTGTAATGGCCAGAATTAAACTGATTGAATCTTTGCGCAGCACAAAACGTACGACCATTCGGTACAATGGTCTGAAAATCAGCCTATTACTTACTGACTTGGTTGCACTTAAGTCGATTCGACAATTACTAATAGTCATTATTTTCCCACTTAAAGACATAAAGACGAAAGACTTCATGCATGGCTGATCGTCAACGAAACGGAGTTAAAGGGCAAGTCCACTCCAAAAATAACTTACTTTCAATAGAAGCAGAAAAATCGAACAAACCAATCAAAATAAGTTTGAGCAAAAATCGGAAAACTAATAAGAAAGTTATGATTTGTTTAAAGTATGTAAAACTATGAAACAATGAGTATCACAACACGAATTGCCAATATGGTTTTCAGTTTATGACGTCATGTCTTCACTATTTATCGATTGCTTTATTTACTTTAATCCCATTAATTTCCCTTTTTATCCCCTAAAACTTGTTTTCCCCATGCCTTTGCCCAGGTGAAATGATTTGTATCATATTGGGTGTATGACATTTCACAAAATCTTTCATGAACTTTGAAGAATTGATACTATTTTCTGAGTATTAATACATTCATAATTTTTTATATATTTTTTTGATATAAATAGTTTTTGAAAATTCAAATTTGTCATGATTTAACTGTAAAATGTTTTACTTTATATCAGTGCATTCATACAAAAACATATAACTATCAATCTAACGTGGATGCTGGTGTGAAGAAATAAGATTCTTAGGGAGAAAAAGGGAAAATTTACATTATCAATATAGAGAAAATAATTAATGGATAGTGAGGACATGACGTCACAGACTCATGAGTGAGTTGCCAATTTGTCTTGTGATTTTCAAAGTTTTCATGTCATTACAAATTCATAACTTTCTCATTAGTTATCCGATTTTGCTCAAACTTTTTTTTATTGGTTTGTCTGATTTTTTCTGCTTCTATTGAAAGTAATTTATTTTTGAAGTGGACTTGGACTTTAAGTCTTTTATCAATTCTGTTTGTTGCTACAGCAGGCAGCCAGTGAAAACAAGTTCGTTTAATCAAATTATGGAATTGCAAGCATTACTTTAAACAAACAGAACGTTGTTTTTTTCTGGCTCATTTTTGCTGATTGAGGTGTCATATGAAAGGGCAGAAAATGAACTCTCTAGAAATGTGACTCTCTCTTTGAAATTCAGATTCCGTCACTCTGCCAAATGAATTTTGTTTTCCCTCTCAAATTGCTTTTAATCACTCATGCGTGAAATATGCATCATAATTATGAGTGGCTCGTCAGGTAATAGACTTAAAAAGGATGATGGAGGACCCTCTTACGCTAACGTAGGTTGGGCGGTGAGGAGGTGTACTACTGACTCACTTGATCCAACCTGAGGGACCTCGCAAATAAGCCTTGGGTGGTCCACCTCCGGGTCGCAACTCAATTGAGCTAGTCGATCCATGTGAAAGTCGGGGGAAGCCCCTTTTTGAGGATTCATGAGGGACCAGCTAAGCGTACCACCCCAGGCACATCGGTGCCCCTATAAGGCAACGTTTATTAAAATTCGTAGTGTATTTCACAATCTGATGTAATTAACGTTGTATAATTATATTTAATTATGTTAAATTATTTTCGTTCTCTAAAGTTTAATGTACTTACCTTGTTAGGCACCTTAAGCATCTCTTGGGGTGGATATGTGCGCATTATAAGTGTTGTTATTATTATTATTTTTTATTA
>JAVYIG010011201.1:0-62605 GCA_035222895.1 Strongylocentrotus droebachiensis | reverse complement strand
AGTTACAAATCGCGTCTTCATCAGCTGAACTGGAAACTTGAGCTCGGGATATTTTGCTCAGCATTCGCATAGTGTGAGTCTTCGGGCTGGTGAGGACGCACAGGACAAATAGCGGGATATTTTGCAAACTAGCCCAAGATATCTTGGGATCATTATCTCGACCAAATATCCCGCTAATTGCAACTTCGGGCTGATGAAGGCGCAGATTAATTGGACAATTTGCGATCAGGATAGTTCAAATAGCGGGATATTTGGCAATCTCGAGCTGATGACGACAGGCCTAGTAACTCTTGAGCTTTATTTTGACAAAAAGTTGAGGGTGCTGGTTACATTTGGCTTTTTGGTTAGGTTTAGCGTTGGGTTTGTATATATACATTATATAGTGTTTGGTCCAGGGTCATAGTTAGGAATTAGTGTATGAAATTCAAGTGCAGCAATTGTTGCACACAGTGTGTGCGGGCAAGTAATGAATCTAATGACCGGGGTAATAGTATATCTGTAAAGTGCTTAGAGACATCATAGATGTATTAAGCGCTATATAAAAAAGGAATTATGTTTCAGAAACAAATGTTGTACTACTCCTTTGGCAAGACACCCACTTTTATCCAGATGAAGTAAATAGGTACCTGAAGATTGTATGTGACCCTCCCCCTCCCCTCTACCTACTTCTCCCTCCCCCTGCCTACTTCTCCCTCCCCCTACCTACTTCTCCCTCCCTCTTTCTCTCTCTCTCTGTCTCTCTTTCTCTCTCTCTCTCTCTTTCTCTCTTTCTCTCTCTCTCTCTCTGTCTCTCTTCTCTCTCACATTTAACATTCTATCTGTCATTCTTCCTCATCTCTCTTGGCTTCTCTTACCATATTAACAGTATTGCACTGGCCTCTCATTCTCTACTTAACCTCATTATCCCTTCATCTCTCTTTATAAACTGTTCAGTTGATTGCACAGAAGGTCGCCCATGCTCTCAGCTCCGGACTCAAGGTGGTAGCATGCATCGGAGAGAAGCTGGATGAGAGAGAAAAGGGTCAGACCAACGAGGTAGTCTATCGCCAGATGAAAGCTTTAGCTGGTATGTGTATCTTTAATCTTTATTCCTTAATGCATGTAAAGTGCATATAGCTCTTTCATTTGACCTTTTTAGAGCTAAATAGCACTCAGCTCCCATGTTCTTTGTGAATTTGATTGTTTTTTGTTCTCTCTCTCTCTCTCTCTCTCTCTCTCTCTCTCTCTCTTTGATGCACTGTTTAATTTGATCCATAGACCACTTCTACAACAAAAATGAAAAAAGTGTTTTTAGTTCATAATAAAACTAATTCATATGACATATAAGTTTGCATACTGACATAGCAGCAACATTCCATTGTAAGAGATGGTGTCAGATATAAATGTAGAGATCAGATTTATGTCTTATAAAGAGTCGTGGTTGATCTGGATTGATCACAAGCCCTCCAATCAGTTGCATACTTGCTAAGTCCCATTTCTTCTGTACAGAGTTGCTATCAATTTTAATCAATTGCAACTGCTTATGAGATGGGATGAAAAGGTCATAAATTTTGTTTTCAGTAGTAATTAGATTGCGGAGTAGTTTTAATAGGGAAATGAGGTGATAAAATCTTTTGTATAATAATAATTGATTCTTAGTGTTCTAGATGGATGGTCCAACATAAGAGAATGAGCGTTCGGCTGCCTTGGTGTTGGTGCGTGGGATCAGTAACACTGTCTGATCGTTCCGTGAATGCAGATGGTATCTGGAAGCTGGAGGAGTAGTAAGCATGATAGACAAATAGTGTGGAGCAGTATGCATCATGCACTTGTACACTAAAACTGCCAGTTTGAATTCTATGTGACGTGATTGATTTCATTTCAGATGTGATCACTGACTGGGGCAGCGTAGTCATCGCTTACGAGCCGGTCTGGGCCATTGGGACGGGTAAGACGGCCACGCCACAGCAAGCACAGGAGGTCCATCAAAACCTGCGCTCTTGGTTAACAGAGAATGTGAATGCAGCAGTCGCGGCCAACACACGGATTGTATACGGAGGTTAGTTGGCATTGAGCACTGATTTATTTTTTAAATGTTGATGGGTTATTCCATAAATTAGGGACCCACTTTGTGACATTTTTGGTGTCCCACTTAAATAAGGAACCCACACTTGTATTTGTGGCTCTGAGTAAAGACTTAAAATGTGGAGTGAGATTGTAAAGTGATTTCCAAGCATAATATTGCACCCTCATACCTAGAATCACTTAAAAATCTCACTCCAATATCTAAGTCTTTACTCAGAGCCACAAATACGTGTGGGTTCTTTATGTAAATGGGACACAAAAAATGTTATAAAGTGAGTCCCTAATTTATGGAATTACCCATATATATTTAAAATTCATTTACCTTTAATTTTGTTTTTATTTCTTTCTTTCTTCATCATTCAATTTCTTTATCTGATCATTAGGCTTATCTCCACCTCTTTCTACTTATCTCAATCTCTCTTTTTATTCCCTAGTTATCTTCAATACTCCTATTTTCTGCTACATTCTCTCAATTGTTTTACGCTTATTTAAAATGATGGGTATTCTGATAATCTCTTTTATCTCATTGAACCTATTTCTCCTTGCTTATATGTTTGATTGAAACGTCAGGAATATGATTGCAAAGAATATCCAGAAATGAATTGAAGGGCACGATATAAAATGTGGAAATATCACATACACAAATTCGAAGTATTTGTTCTTCGCATACGATTACTTTAGAAAAGAGTGGCTGTTCATTCCTGGAAAGTCTTTGTAAAATTGTGTTTTTTAGTGAAAAAGCTTTAGTACCTGGTACTTAAGTTAGTACTTGACCACTTAATTTATACATGTATGCTATAACAATGTCCTTTTTCTACAAATGGACTGAAAGGCAACAAAAACAGGTATACATGTACTATAAAGCTTTTTGTCTTGCACTCATCGAAGCGAGTCGCAAAAATACACAGAAAGCCAAAATCAGACAGTTATTCGTTTGCAAGGTGCGATTAATCCAGTGTCTGCAAAACTAACAGAATGAAGGGCTAGATTACATGATAATGATTATCAATTACCGGTATAACTGTTGATGTTATTCATTTACTACCTAGATACCTGGGATTTATGAGCAATGAAGGTCTATATTCGTATTGTAGTTCATCAAATCGAGTATAGGCTTATATCAGACAAACATTTCAACATCAATAGTGATCTGTCAGTTTATGACAGGTTTAGTGACCCAATCAGAATTCTGTATCAAGTGTCTCTCCAAATACCTCAGTCTTGAGCCATCCGTTTAAGCGTTTCATACCCTGTTGCTCCACATTCTGTAATGACATCGTCTAGAAAGCCTCTACAAGGTCTCCCCCTCTTCTCCTTTCCATATATAAGACCTTCTATGACTCTGGTCATCAAGCCATCATCATCATGCCGCATTACCGGAGTGTTGGCTCAGTCAGTAGAGCGTCCGCCTCACAACCGGGAGGTCGTGGGTTTGAACCCCGGCCGCGTCATACCAAAAGACTTTAAAAGATGGGAGTTGTTGCTACCTTGTTTGGCGTTCAACAATAAGGGATAGAGCAACGTCGATCTGGCGCTGCTCAGTGGCTGCCGGGCTCACGATCAATTGGGCAAAAAGAATTTCCGTTTCGGTTTAATAAAATTTGGAGTGGACTATTAGGCTATTATTATTATTATTATTATTATTATTATTATTATTATTATTATGTGTCAAAGCCATTTCTTCTGTCTCTCTCTGATCGTTATGAAAGATAAATTCTAATCTCTCATTTTTAAAAAAAATTCTCTTTTCATCCCAGGTTCAGTGAATGGTGGTAACTGCTGTGACATAGGACAGCAACCTGATGTAGATGGCTTCCTGGTGGGTGGAGCCTCGCTGAAGCCCGAGTTCAAACAGATCATTGCGGCAGGGAGCGCATAATGCAGGATTTCAGAACTACAGTCAAACCTGCTTTAGTGACCACCTGTCTACAAAGACCACCTGTCTACAAAGACCACGTGTCTACAAAGACCAGCTGTCTACAAAGACCACCTGTCTATAAAGACCACATGTTTTGTTTCCCCTGAAAATTGTTTCTCATTGAAACATGTACTAAAGGAACTTGTCTACAAAGACCACCTGTCTTCAAAGACCACTTTTGTGTTTCCCTTGGGTGGTCGCTATAAACAGGTTTGACTGTATCAGTATAGTGCGTGATATTATAAGTAATATATATATTTCCTATATTGTAGATGGTACTTAGTACTCCCTTTTGTCCATTACAGCAGACATATATTTGGACTCTTTTCTATATGCCCACTCAAATAATATCCCTGAGCCATAATGTATTTGTAACCCTAAAAAGGTGGGTGTAATTTTACCAAATAGTATACTTACTAGGTAATTTTATAGTATTAATGACTGCTTTGAGAGAAATAGTTGTTTTTATAAGCTCAAGGGAAGGTTAGAATTGTGCTATTACCCGAGGCGTGCCGAGGGGAATAGCCCAATTGTAACCTTCCCGAGAGCGTATAAAAACAATTATATACCTCACTTAAGAAATCCAGCCATCTGATTGGTCGAATTGCATTCATAAACTTCAACTGTTCCTGTAAAATTCTCGGTAACCATGCATAAACATTTCAATATTTTTAATAACCATGGTTACTCCATGGTTACCCCATAGGTTTACATGTTAAAAAATGGTTTGAATATATTTATAGCATATAGACAGGAAATTGTGATCCCGTCTTCGACAAAAATGAAAAATATTTTTTATTTTTTATTTTTTAGTCTATTTTTTTTCGGCATATAAAAGTATTAATGACTGCTTTAATATTCGAGAAATAGTTGTTTTCATACGCTCTCGGGAAGGTTACAATTGGGCTATTCCCCTCGGCAAGCCTCGGGGAATAGCACAATTCTAACCTTCCCTTGAGCGTAATAAAACAACTATTTCTCTCAAAGCAGTCATTAATACTATACTATTTCTCGAATATTAAAGCAGTCATTAATACTTTTATATGCCGAAAAAAAATAGACTAAAAAATAAAAAATAAAAAATACTTTTTTTTTTTGTCGAAGATGAGATTCGAACTCTTGCGTACAAAAGGTGATGTATCTAAAGTCAGCGCCTCAGACCTCTCGGCCATCGCGCGCTGTTAACATGTTTGGCAGTTTTGTACGATATATACATTAAAATGAATTGAAACCGGCTTCGCGTGTGATGAATGCTTCGCAAAAGCTCCATATACGGACTCTTCTTTTACTTTTGCAATGCATATTGGCACGAACTTAGATCCAAGATCTATCGGCAGATGTTGTTTTTTGGTTTTTGGAAGTTTATTTTCGTCTTCATGTCAACAATGCAAGATAAAATTGTCGGTAAGATCGATCGAGATTCAATTGTATTGAAATTACCGACCAATTATTCGCACACATACGGTATCCTCGATCGCTCAAACCATTTTTTAACATGTAAACCTATGGGGTAACCATGGAGACTGAACTATTTTTTTAATAACCATGGTTATTAAAAATATTAAATGTTTTATGCATGGTTACCAGGAATTTTACAGGAACAGTTGAAGTTTATGAATGCAATTTCGACCAATCAGATGGCTGGATTACTTAAGTGAGGTATATAATACTTAATATTATGTATGGTAATATCAACTCATTTATTTCAAACGTTATAGTATCATGCTATAGTATACAAGTGATAAAAGGGTTATCATTTAGCTGATTGAGACCAGTGTTTATTGCATGAAGCTACTGTAAAGCACAGTGCAATCCTTTTGTGAATTAGCCCATTGTGTGTGCCATTTGGTACCTGTGGCATACCATCGAATGTGCCAGTTTCACAGTTGTGGCAAGTAAAAGGTTTAGGCATTAATCGTGTGTATTTTATACACCAATAAGAGCCTTGTAACATTAAATTTGTCTCAACAACAAGATAAATAGATCGTTAAAGGCTACTGAAGTCACTGCTTTGGATTGGCTTGGAGCGATTTTGTTGCAGAGTTTTGGCAGTTTTTAAAGACTAAGTTTTGTGAAACACTCCCCTGGTCTGGCTGCTGTCAATGCCCATGTCATCAGTAGCTGGGGGCTTCAAGTATTCCTAGCAAAACTCTACAAAAATGTATACTTCCAGGACAAGGTGCTGAAGCAATGAAGGAATTTCTTCCTACCAGGTACCCATGCAACTCACCTGGGTCAAGGGTGGCATATGTAGGTTATATTTTTAGGAAGAACCTTGGTACCATGACAGGGATTCTGATCACATACCATTTATGATATATACTCCACTGCCTATTCACAAGCTCGCAATGACTCTTGTTTGTTAAATTCGCTTTTGTGATATCTTTGACGGCCCTTTGTTATGTCACCAAAGAGATGAGATTGTTTTTAAAGTGTAATTTGGTCTGTATGTAGCTTAACTGCAAAGCAGTGATAATGTGATAGAGAATTATTGGAATATGTTTACAGGAGCTTGACCTATTCTTACGTAGGTAGAGAAACATGGGAACAGACGGAATAAGGATTTAACAGTTTTTCTGGAAATTGTGTCATTTTCTACATTTCCCGTTTTTTTTATATTTTTACATTAACTCTTTATTTACCTTGCAAACACTCTCCCTCTGCCACATTGTATTTATCATGGGATAGATTATAGTAAAGGCTTCAAGAGTGTTGAACTGTTTCCAGTGTTAAAAGGGTTGCAATGGAGCTAATTGAAACCTCTGTGTTGCAGGTGCTTCTTGTTTTTGTGCAAAATTGCATGTGTTGCAAACAAGGGACCGTGCAGAGAAGTGAAAGAAGCAACTACAGTGTTAACAAACTGTGGCTCCTCTGCAGTATAGTATTGCATTAAAAGAATATGGGGTTATGTACTATTGGAGTATGAAGGTTATACTTGTGTATTCCCTTCTGAAGTGTTATGTTTCCATTGAAGTACCCTCTCAATTCATGTAAAAATTAGACTAGACCAAATGGTTTATCTTATACATAATCGCAAAGGCTATCAAAATTAACCTAAGTCACTTTTCAGTAGCCTTTGCAAGTATATTTTTAATCACTTTTTTTTAAATGTGGCATCATTACTAAAATACATTACATAATCCAAACATGATTTATATAGGCAATAATGTAGGGTATTTGAAATTCCCTGCAGATTGATTGCTTGAAAGTCTTTGCAATTTTTTTAATGAAAGAGTGACAGCATGAAATCATGGTCGAGGGCCATAACTTTGTTTCAATAGTATTGTTTAATTGCCAAACCATTCTAATGTGACATTTTCCCTCTTCAATTTTTTATTTTGTAAACAAATAATTCAGTGAATTTGTGGTGCTTTTGAAGGCATTCCCAATCAAACCGAATGTTTTGATCAAATGCTTCGAGGAGATTATAAGAGAAGGATTAATTTGTAGGGAGTGAATTTGTGGTGTCCCTGGAAAGGTTGGGTTCCCCCGACCTTATATCCTTGCCAGAATAAATTCAACATCCTGTATAATTGTTATCAATCTCCTGTTATTTTATGCTAACATCTGATAATATCTTTTGTGAGATAGTGAGAGAGACAGAGAGAGAGAAGGGGCAGAGAAAGAGATACTGAGAGCGAAGGGGAGGGGGTGAAATTGGAAGACCGACACAGAGGGAAGGAATGGGTAGGAGAGACAAAGTAAAAAAGGGAGTAAGAGGGAGAAAGGGCAGATATAGGAAGAGAGATAGTGGAGAGGAGAGGGGAGCAATAGAAAGAGATAATAGTGAAAGAAAGGAGAGATAGATATTGGAGGGAGAGGGTCATGAGAGTGAAGAAATGTAAGGGGGAAAGAGAAAAGGAAAAGGATCCAGAGTGAGAGGGGCAGGGAGAGAGAGAAAGACAAGGAAAGAGAGAGGGTGAGGAGAGTAGAGAAAAAGTAATAGGGAAAGAGAGGAAAGGAGAGAAAAAGAAAGAGATTAAGAGTGTGTGTGTGAGAGAGAGAGACAGAGAGAGAGGAAGGAGAAATAAGGGGAGGGTGGCGAGAGTGGAGAAATGGTAAGAAGAAAGAGAGAGACAGGAAAAGCCCGCGAAAAGCCCGCGAAAGGGGGGTTCGGAAATGTTGGCAGTCCTCAGATAGGGGGTGCTTTCAAAAAGAGAGAACAAGCATATGCGTACCCTAAATAACACTGAGTGGGGGGGGGGGGGGAGAGACAGAGAATGGAAAAAGGGAACAAGTGGAAGCGTTGAGAGATGAAAAGGACTACCCTTTAAATGAATGGATGTAGTTTGTTTGACCCGAAAGCATGTGTAACTATGCTTGTAATTAACCATGGGACCGACAGCTACAAGTCCTCTCCGAGGAAAGCCTATAATTCGGCACAACATTAAGATCAGGAAGAAATTTTAAAAAGGAATAAATAAATGAATAAATTATCCACATACGGAGCCTCTTTAATGCTCTATATTTATATATAAAGTGTAAAATTTGATACAAAATACATGTAATTTGTGAATGCTTGTTTTCATCCAACCGTTTCAATTTATTGCTGCCAAACTTCTTTACACGAATAACTAACATCAGATGTTACTAACTTACATCGGAACACTAAATGGCGGCGCCATGGATAGGGGAGGGGGTGGAAAGACACACGATCTAATTATACGGTCGTTCCCACCTACGCGCCACGATCCAATTGAAATGAATTCCCGTTGAAAATGCCGAATCAAATATTACTACTACTTCTACCAGGGCCGTAGCCAGAGTTTGATGTTGTTGTTGTTGATGATGTTGTTGTTGTTGTTTTGTTTTTTTTTTGGGGGGGGGGGGGCACATACATTTAATTGATCGACGTCCCGGGGAGGGGTCTAAAAAAGTTCAACCGATCTTGGATTTTTTGGGGGGCAACTGCCCCCCATGCCCCCCCCCCCCCCCTTGGCTACGTGCCTGACTACTACTACTACTACTACTACTACTACTACTACTACTACTACTACTACTACTGCTACTTTTACTGCTACTATTACTACTTCTATTTATACTACTGCTACTGTACTACTACTACTACTACTACTACTACTACTACTACTACTACTACTGTGCTATACGTCTACTACTACTTCTACTGCTAGCTCTACTATATACTACTTCTGCTACTTCTACTACTACTAATACTACTACTACTACTAGTAGTACTTCTACTACTACTACTACTACTACTACTTCTTTTTCTTCTACTACTGTATGCCGTTTACAATTTTTCTTAGTGCAGTTGCGGACGAAAGGGCCACTGATATTCAATTATATAGTGGACCTACTGTACGCCACCGTCACATAATTATAATGCCTTCACCATAAGCATGTTTTTCATAAACAAGTCGACCACAAATCGTGCAAGATACATTTACACCGATTTTATTCTCCTCCAGTAATTCAGATACCAGAAAATGTGTGATAAAATAATTATATTCATAAGGTCAAAACTCAGAGAAAAGATAAACGTTAAGCCAAGGGGTTGAACTTTATGATACCAATGCAACGCCCCCAAAGCGAAAAAAGTGAGGAGAAACAGCCGTTCTAAAATCCTGGAACAGCTAGTGGCGGATCTAGGTAAGCGCAGGGGTACGCGCCCTGGCAAAACCTTATTCGGCATACCTGGGCCCCGTCTTATAAAGAGTTGCGACTTATCTAGATCAATCGGAAGGGATCGGAAGTCCTCTTATCAATCGCAAGTTTGCAGTCTCCTATCTCTTTATAGTTGCGGTTGATATCGATATTGATATGTTTATAAGACGGCGCTCTGGACAACATCAACATCCTGTATAATTGTTATCAATCTCCTGTTATTTTATGCTAACATCTGATAATATCTTTTGTGAGATAGTGAGAGAGACAGAGAGAGAAAAGGGGCAGAGAAAGAGATACTGAGAGCGAAGGGGAGGGGGTGAAATTGGAAGACCGACACAGAGGGAAGGAATGGGTAGGAGAGACAAAGTAAAAAAGGGAGTAAGAGGGAGAAAGGGCAGATATAGGAAGAGAGATAGTGGAGAGGAGAGGGGAGCAATAGAAAGAGATAATAGTGAAAGAAAGGAGAGATAGATATTGGAGGGAGAGGGTCATGAGAGTGAAGAAATGTAAGGGGGAAAGAGAAAAGGAAAAGGATCCAGAGTGAGAGGGGCAGGGAGAGAGAGAAAGACAAGGAAAGAGAGAGGGTGAGGAGAGTAGAGAAAAAGTAATAGGGAAAGAGAGGAAAGGAGAGAAAAAGAAAGAGATTAAGAGTGTGTGTGTGAGAGAGAGAGACAGAGAGAGAGGAAGGAGAAATAAGGGGAGGGTGGCGAGAGTGGAGAAATGGTAAGAAGAAAGAGAGAGACAGGAAAAGCCCGCGAAAAGCCCGCGAAAGGGGGGTTCGGAAATGTTGGCAGTCCTCAGATAGGGGGTGCTTTCAAAAAGAGAGAACAAGCATATGCGTACCCTAAATAACACTGAGTGGGGGGGGGGGGGGGGAGAGACAGAGAATGGAAAAAGGGAACAAGTGGAAGCGTTGAGAGATGAAAAGGACTACCCTTTAAATGAATGGATGTAGTTTGTTTTACCCGAAAGCATGTGTAACTATGCTTGTAATTAACCATGGGACCGACAGCTACAAGTCCTCTCCGAGGAAAGCCTATAATTCGGCACAACATTAAGATCAGGAAGAAATTTTAAAAAGGAATAAATAAATGAATAAATTATCCACATACGGAGCCTCTTTAATGCTCTATATTTATATATAAAGTGTAAAATTTGATACAAAATACATGTAATTTGTGAATGCTTGTTTTCATCCAACCGTTTCAATTTATTGCTGCCAAACTTCTTTACACGAATAACTAACATCAGATGTTACTAACTTACATCGGAACACTAAATGGCGGCGCCATGGATAGGGGAGGGGGTGGAAAGACACACGATCTAATTATACGGTCGTTCCCACCTACGCGCCACGATCCAATTGAAATGAATTCCCGTTGAAAATGCCGAATCAAATATTACTACTACTTCTACCAGGGCCGTAGCCAGAGTTTGATGTTGTTGTTGTTGATGATGTTGTTGTTGTTGTTTTTTTTTTTTTGGGGGGGGGGGCACATACATTTAATTGATCGACGTCCCGGGGAGGGGTCTAAAAAAGTTCAACCGATCTTGGATTTTTTGGGGGGCAACTGCCCCCCATGCCCCCCCCCCTTGGCTACGTGCCTGACTACTACTACTACTACTACTACTACTACTACTACTACTACTACTACTACTACTACTGCTACTTTTACTGCTACTATTACTACTTCTATTTATACTACTGCTACTGTACTACTACTACTACTACTACTACTACTACTACTACTACTACTGTGCTATACGTCTACTACTACTTCTACTGCTAGCTCTACTATATACTACTTCTGCTACTTCTACTACTACTAATACTACTACTACTACTAGTAGTACTTCTACTACTACTACTACTACTACTACTTCTTTTTCTTCTACTACTGTATGCCGTTTACAATTTTTCTTAGTGCAGTTGCGGACGAAAGGGCCACTGATATTCAATTATACAGTGCGTCCCAGAAAAAACGAAACCGAGAAGTATCGATGTTTTATCTTAACTTAATCACAACTAAAATTAATGAATGATACATATTTGGAAAGCTTAGAGTCTCCTCTTTCATGTGATGCTACTTAGATAATGCATATTTTACGCATGAGTGATTAAAAGCAATTTGAAGGAATGAAACCAAAAAGACATTTTGCGGGCGGTATCTGAATTTCGAAGAAAAATTCCCATTTCTAGAAAGTTGAGTTTCTGCCCTTTCATATGACACCTCAATCAGGAAAAATGAGCGAGGAATGACAAAGTTCTGTTTGTTTGAAGTAGTGCTTGCATTTCCATAATTTTATTAAACGAATTCGTTTTCACTGGGTGCCTGCCGTAGCAAAAAGCAGATTTGACAAAAGACTTAACTCCGTTTCGTTGACAATCAGCCATGCATGAAGACTCTCGTCTACGGCTGATTGTAAACGAAACGGAGTTAAGTCTTTTGTTAATTTCGTTTATTGATACGGCAGGCAGCCAGTGAAAACGAATTCGTTTAATAAAATTATGGAAATGCAAGCACTACTTTAAACAAACAGAACTTTGTCATTCCTTGCTCATTTTTCCTGATTGAGGTGTCATATGAAAGGGCAGAAACTCAACTTTCTAGAAATGTGAATTTTTCTTCGAAATTCAGATACTGCCCGCAAAATGTCTTTTTGGTTTCATTCCTTCAAATTGCTTTTAATCACTCATGCGTGAAATATGCATTATCTAAGTAGCATCACATGAAAGAGGAGACTCTAAGCTTTCCAAATATGTATCATTCATTAATTATGGTTGCGATTAAGTTATGATAAAACATCGATACTTCTCGGTTTCGTTTTTTCTGGGACGCACTGTATAGTGGACCTACTGTACGCCACCGTCACATAATTATAATGCCTTCACCATAAGCATGTTTTTCATAAACAAGTCGACCACAAATCGTGCAAGATACATTTACACCGATTTTATTCTCCTCCAGTAATTCAGATACCAGAAAATGTGTGATAAAATAATTATATTCATAAGGTCAAAACTCAGAGAAAAGATAAACGTTAAGCCAAAGGGTTGAACTTTATGATACCAATGCAACGCCCCCAAAGCGAAAAAAGTGAGGAGAAACAGCCGTTCTAAAATCCTGGAACAGCTAGTGGCGGATCTAGGTAAGCGCAGGGGTACGCGCCCTGGCAAAACCTTATTCGGCATACCTGGGCCCCGTCTTATAAAGAGTTGCGACTTATCTAGATCAATCGGAAGGGATCGGAAGTCCTCTTATCAATCGCAAGTTTGCAGTCTCCTATCTCTTTATAGTTGCGGTTGATATCGATATTGATATGTTTATAAGACGGCGCTCTGGACATTTTGTTTTCTTGATGACCCCCCCCCCCCCCCCCCCCCCCCCCCACCAGAGAACCTGGAACTTCCACTGATGAATAAAGCTCAGCTGAGGAGATGAAGTAATTCAACACAACGCTAAAAGCTTGTGTCTCGAATATCGTATCAGATACGTGTGTTGTGTTAACTTAACCACATATCAAGACAAGTTGCAGCCATGGAAGGACTGAACATTTTTCGTATCTGTTGGATGATCTTTATTCTGCAAGGTAAGATGCGGAATAGTGGAGTTGTACCAGTTTATAGAAATATATAAAAGTTTACGAAGGCTCCATCTATACAGGCAGTACTTTATATGTTTTGACTCTTTCGGCAAGAGTTCTGAAACGAAATACAATTAAAAGAAAAGAAGAGCATCAACTTTTTGAACAGCTTCCTCTGTTCTGTTCGTCGACAAGACGAATTTTATAATTTGCACATTTTGTTTACATACGCCTCTCTGTGGTAGAAGAAAATACTGACTAGAAAACACTCGTCAAGATGGAAGCTCTTTAAATTTAAGTGAACATGATGTCATGATGAAATGTAAAGGCAACTAAATTTATATGAAATTCATTTATGTAGTTTATAAACGAGACAACTTTGCAAGACTGTGCTTCCATTTTACAAGATTGATTGATGGATACATCATGAACTTACAACCAACTTTGGATGCAAATAAGAAAGAGTATTCTATAATTACGAACATGGTGCACAAGTTTGCCTAGTTATTTCATGCTATTTTGTATTTTACACAGGTCTTCCGTTAAAGGTACTTTCTGCAACCTCGATTGGAGGTAAGATATCATTATGATTTTTCTTTTCTTCGACTTATAGTGGTTAGTGTGATTTCTAGATCAGTATAATATGTAAAGCATGATAATATTCGTGGGTTATATATTTTTTTCAAAGGAAAATGGATATAGATTAGACACTGATTTCCTAATACTGAGAGCAATTTGAATACCCTTTCAAGTATCAGTGATTTCCCTTTTTCTTTTCACGAATAAAGGATGTAATTTTATTAATCATTCTATGAACTGATAAAGAAGGCCTAATGAACAGAATAAAAGTGTGAGAGAAAGAGATAGAGAGAGAGAGAAAAAAAATTGTCAATTGATACCACTTCACATGTACAGAGCGACGAACCATGCACATTTGACTTTTTCTATCAAATTTACTTTAATAGAAATGATTTTTCCTGTCCGATATAGGCCTACCTACAGCGCGAATAGTGTTGGTATCGACGACTTCTAGAATCTATCTCTCCAGGGGACCCGATTACGACTTCAACCAATTACCCATCTCCGTTGGCAGCCCTGGCGGACTCGACTTCGATGAGGAAATCGGCATGTTATTCTGGACAGATCACAGTGATAACGCGATAAAACGCGCAGAACTCGATGACACTAGCTCGACCTTCGTTATCGCTACTGGAACCAGTAAGTATAATCAAATGTTATTGTAACTGCAGTTGTAAATGTAATTGTAATCGTCATTGTAATTGTAGTAGCAATTGCATTATCAGGTGTGCTGTATATCGTACAGACCACCTTATAATTTCGTTAGAATTGCCTTTATTTATTCTTTATTTTTCTTATTTCTAACCACTTTTTTTGTGGACAAGATAGCTTGAAAATGGCTCAATCACATGCCTTCAAAATTTGGCACACATAATGATAGGCATTAGAACAAAACACAGAATTTTTTTCAACCTTGACATTGACTGATGACGTCATCTAGGCGCCATTTTGTGAAATTTTCTGAAAATAAACTCTTGATCATATCTTCATAACCAAAAACCATATCTCATTCATATTTATCATGATCAAGGTCAATATTCGTTCGGTCAATTTCAGGTAAAAAAACGCGCGCGTGCGCGTACAACCGCGCGTCAATGCGCGCGCAAAATTTAAAAATGCTCAAAATCGTCTCAAATTTATTTTGCATACGTTTCAGGTCATTTTAAGCATTTTATAAAAAAATCGCGCACACGTGCATGCGCGCGCGTTTTCGCGCGTAACACCATTACACAACATAGAATCGCCATTTTTTTTATATCATGATATTTCTCATATTTTTTCGAACAATTCGATACCATGTTTATATCTTTATGACCATTAATAACAAGATGAGCGTCCATTCAAGATAAATGTCTGTGCGCGCGAGCTCTTGTAATACATAGCATATATGGGCAAAAACATGCCTATACAAAATCCATTATAGCTCTATAGGTTGCGAGGTGACGCCAATTTTGTTTTGATATTTTGATAGAAAATAAATTGGAGATATGATTTCATGTTTCATTAGACCCTCAAATAACTCATGACGTCATCATAATCGCCTCCGAACTCAAAATTTCAATTTGCATAATATGATGTCAGCATATTTTTTGAAAATTGACTGTATCTCTAAAAATATTGTTTAATTTTCTTCCAAATTTTGATATGTTCTACCTGAGATAATGTTCTACAAATGTGGCTGCCACAATTTTTCATTTTGACAAAGGCATCATGGCGTATTTGGGCGATTAAAGGAGGCATGTCAATTTTTCACTTTTTGCGTGTATTCTCTATGGGACATGACTTTTTCTCAAAACTGGATTCTACATTCCCGTCTTTCGCGAGCAATATCTCCGTCGTTTTAGCTTCGTTTACGCTGAACTTTGAGTATGATGTAGCTGAGACAATTAGCTATCTCAAATGTGCCCTTCATTTTGTCTAAAATTTTAGATGGACCAGCCCACCTATACCAAACAAGTATTACAAATCTAGTTTGGAATTATAATCACAATCTCAAGAAGAAGCAGAAGATTATAATTGGAATTAGAATTCGATTGTGGTTATTATGATTTTGATTATGATTGTGATTGTAATTGTGTAAATTGTTATAACAATAACTAGAACAAGAAGAAAATTGTAATTGTTATTGGATTTGTGAATCGGAATAGAATTGAGATTATGATTGTGATTGTAAATGTAATTGTATTGAAATTGTGATTGTAATTGTAAGTGTAATTGCAAATATAATTGTAATGGTAATTTAGCTGTTATTATTGTCTAATGATTGAAAATAAGGCTGAAAATTAAAAGAACAAAAAGTTATAAAAGTCCATTGAAATACAATTCATTAAAATTGATAAAATGCAGCAACATACAAACTCGAAACAACATTGCAAATTAAAATTAACTTGCAAGTGTAGGCTAATCTAAGATGGAAACAACATTTATAGTCGTTCTAGACAGTTGTGATAGATATAGAAAGTAGAAGAAGCGACAGATGGATAAATCGAAATTATTTGTTACTCAGAATAATAAATTGCACATGTTTATTCGAGTTAAATATTGAAAAGCAATCAGGTATTCATAACTTAGTAGTATAATAGTAGTAGTTAATAATCCTGTGGTAATACCTGTATATTAAAGGTACTATGTCCCATTTGCAGGCCAACAAAATGAAAAGGTTAAATTCCAACGGCATTTGAAAGATAATACTAATTTAGAACTTCCCTAAAAAAGGTGGGGCTTGAAAATGTCTTCAAGTGGGAAAATAATGACTATTAGTTGTCAAATCGACTTAGGAGCTGTAGAGCCAATACGTAATAGTCTTGATTTTCAGACCATTGTACTGAATGGTCATACGTTTTATGCTGCGCAAAGATTCAATCAGTTTAATTTTGGCCACACAAGAAGTGGGTTATTGATGTAGACAAATGCTCATGTACCCTTTACAGCTCTTATGTATGTTATTATCAAAGAAGAAAAAAAGCCAGTCACTCACTCAATAGTGTCTGACAGTGAAGTCTAGCAAGTAAACAGATTTCCTTGCATAATTTGAATATTAGGACACTGCTAACATTTAAACAAATAGGACATACATGACATATTCATAATTCCTGCAAAGTTCTACAGAATTTGAGGTTGGCTGCAAAAGGGACATAGTACCTTTAAGATGAAACTGAAATATAAGATATAAGTTTGATAATCCTAATTCTTGGAATTAAGTTAAATTTCAAATTTAAAAGTAGGTCATATACCATGCCTTTGAACAATAGGTATTGTACGCTCTATAGCAGGGGCGGCGATTTCTTTTCATGACCTGGGGGGGGGGGGGGGGGACGAAACGCGAGGAACGAGGGAGGAGTGACGTAATGAGCAAAAACTTTTTTTTGTAGTGGGGGGGGGGGAGATACAAATCCGAATTATCACCGCTCTTACATGTTACATGCAGGCCCCGCGGAACGTTTTTTTTAAGTGGGAGGGGGGGGGGGCTAAAGTATTTGCGATCAAATAGAGCAAAGCAAAGCCCCAGCGGGGGTCAAGGGGCGGAGCCCCATGAAGCTCAGAGTTTTTAGGCATTTAATAAGGGTCAGATGAGCATATTTTGATACCTTACTTGAGACACTTGCATGCAGGTCACTAATCGGAGTGGGGTCCAGGAGGCGAAGCCCCCAGAAGCTAAGCGGTTTTAGGCATTAACTTACGATCAGATGATCATCCAGGGGTCGCCTTAGGGCCCTTGGTGGGGTGTAGGGGGCGGAGCCCTCGAAAGCTCAGGGTTTTAGGCTTTTGAATATGGTCAGATGAGCTTCCAGTGGCCCGCTCAAGGCCCTGGTGGGGTCCAGGGGGCGGAGCCCCCGGAAGCTCAAGTGTTTTATGCATTTAATTATGGTCAGCTGAGCAACCAGGGGCCCGTCTTAGGGCCCTTGGTGGGGGTAAGGGGGGCAGAGCCCCCGGAAGCTCAGGGAAAATCATGCCATTTCAGCAACATTAATTTGTAGTCAATCTGCTATCGAATTAGAAATAAACCACGTTTGAATTTTATCTGGGGGGGGGGGGGGGAACTGCCCCAGGGCCGAATGAGTGAGCATAGTGAACGAGATGGGCGAAGGTGATAAAAGTAACTACCCCCTCACAGGTTTTGAAGTTTTGTTGTATTACAAAATTATATTCCTTAGGAAAACTATAGTATGAAAAGAAACAATATACCCTTTTTCACACTTCACTTTTCTACAATATTTACTTGAACATTTTGAAGGATATTATGCGAGGGAGCATAGCTACCGAGCCAGAAGATTTTTGCATTTTTATTTGTCTCAACGCTGCACTCTTGGGCCCTCCAAAGCCTAATATTGTGTTGCAGTCTTTAGTCAGTATTTGCTGTACATTATTTTGTTGCATTTTTTCAAATTTTCCGGGGGAAATCGATGGGGGGGGGGGGGGGGAAGTGTTCCCCCCCGCCCCCCCCCCCGCCCCTGCTCTATAGGACTATATTTGCGGTTCATTCGAAGGGTTTGGTCATTACGTTTATATTTAGTGCGTAATTGCACAGATATCCTTGTTCATCTGGGGTTTTTTTGCTGCATCTGCTGCTGCTGCCGCTTTTGTTGTTGTTGTTGTTTTGAGGGGGATGCATGTCGTATGAGCTACATCTCTGCTCGTTCTTTATAAGAATATAACAAGATTTTCATCTTCGGGTACGTCTACACCGACCAAAATGGTAATGCATTGAGTTACGTCCTTCATTAACTAGTAAAAGAGGATTTTCTATAAGCTTTAAATGCTATATTTCATTTTTCCCAAAGGCCCTGCAGCAATCGCAATTGATGGAAACGAGAACTTGATATTTTGGGTCGACACAAGGATAAGCATGCGGACAATCCAGAGGGCCACGTACGATGGACGAGAAAGGGCTGAAATTATCGCCACATCTAGGTACTCTGGTACGACTAGATCTATCGACGGAATGACATTAGACAGGATTACAAGGTATGGTCACCAGTCTTTCATGTGTGGAAACGTTTAAAGTTTTGTTTATATTTCAGACGCGGTAAACTCCGAAGGAAAAGAAGAACAAGAAGAAGAAGAAGAAGAAGAAAAGAAGAAGAAAGAGAAAAATAAGAAGGAGACGGAGGAGGCGGAAAAGGAGAAAAAGAAGATGATAATGATGATGAATAAGAAGAAAAAGAAGAAGAATGAAAAGAAAATTGAAGAAGAAAAGGAAAACAAATCTCGTTGCCGAATTAAAACTTTAAGGTGGAAATTAATTGTAAGTGGGTGAAAAATATAGCCGCTCGCAATATACAAGCACTTAGCGCATTAATACAGCGTGAAGCGGTCTACACTCATCTTATAGACGGTTTGAAGGCTTAAAGGGATATGTTGCAGAGGGCGCTACACAAAATATTTTTTGTTGTGAGATAATGAAAAACTGAGTGTCTAATTTGCAAAAACATACAATTTATACGACAAAATCATCTTTGTTTGATCAAAATCGGTTCAGAGACGGCTGAAATATCCATAAATATAACGACTTCTATACCACCACAAATATTAGATAATCTGAAAAAGCCGTTGAAAAACGAAATAGCGCCTTTTACGTCGCATTTAAGCCAATGCCGATGTTGGCTTTTTTTGTTGGCATTTTCGTGTTGGTTATATTACGCACAACCAGCCGGCCCATGTTTTGTTATTTTTAATTGAATAATTAATAAATGGTCACCGTATTGGAGCTGAATTGGTATGATCGTAATGGCTAAATTGCACACATTTTTGGGTCTAAAATTACCTTCATAGCAATTTTAGGTTCTAAAAGGGCACTAGAAATGTCATAGATAAGAATAAGAACAATAACCATGCACTCTGAAGGCATTTGCGGTCTGAAAACAGAACTCAACTACCCCTCTAATGCACAAGAATTAACGATTGAAGCAAGAGAAATTGAAGAAGGAAAAAAAAAATCCGGTTGTTAATTAAAAAAACAAACTAAAACGAAAAAGCGTCAAACGTTCGTAGGGCAAGCTTGCTCAGATCACGCATATATAGGAAATTTGTACCATTGCTGACTCGACCAGGTTAGAATTTGGTCCTCAGATTTTCAGTAGGTGAATGGGGAAATGGTTAGCATCATACAGCTAACGTGTCATAGTATTTTTTAAATTTTGTTATAGTTTCATTTCAAAATGGCTGCGCAAAATATAAAAAGAAGACAATATTATTTGTTGAAATATTTTTGAACGGATCATCTGAACTTGGCAACTGCACCATAATATTATCTGCATAAATCGTAAATGTGGTATATGTATAGATCTATATCAAAGTGAACAAACTCTCAATCGCCATACTGTATATAGTGCCTTTTGGAATGACACGAATTTGGATTTGGAGCATTTTGGAATGAAACGTAATTTTGACCTTTCGAAATATTCTTTAAAAAAAATTAATATAGTGCATTATTTTGATTTCCATGTTTCAGATCCAAATTTCATCCGTTTGGAGCTATATAAAAAGGCCTAAACTCTGTGTGAAACGACATGTTATAATGCCCCTCCGGTTCTGAAAAGATGATGTATTAATCTAAAAATCAATTTTGGTCGAAAGTGGATGTAGTACTATTTTTTAATCAAGCTCTTCATTGATAAAACAGGACACTCTACTGGGGCGAGGGTGCTTCTATTCGCAGTAGCTCCTATGAGGGCCTGAATAAAAGGACACTAATCTCATCAATCTCATTTATTAAACCCGATTTAGCCTTCAACGTAGACGGTAAGATCACTTAATATTTAATCCTACAGTACCCTTTAAGACGACCTAGTTTCGAAGTATATTATTAGCATTGTACACAAACATTCGAACGTGTAAAATCTCAATAATCGACGTTCTGAATTTTTGAAAATTGTCGGGGAACTGCAAGCCTCTTTAAAGTTTAAAGTTAAAGCGGCTCAGAGTCGCAACAAATTTCATGCACAGACCTACGTGCTTAAACACTTATTTTCAAAATTATTGTTCGAGCATTATTTTGCAATTTCTGTTACATTTTCAACTGTGTTTTGTTGAGGTGAAAGCTTCAGACTGGATTCATTCTAAAAACGAATTTAGCCTCCCAAGAAAATTGAAAATCTTACTTTTTCTTTGGCATACATTTACAATGTGAGCATTCCACTTCAATTTGGAGTTTTACTGTACCACCAAGGTATTTTATATATTTGACCTGGTCAATACAATTATTATGAATTTTCAGGTTCAGTGTCCTGTGTCCGCCAAGCATCCTTTTTTCTTCCTTTTAACATGCACTCTGTTTTGGAACAAGTTTAGCACATTCCGCCCCATAACAAATTTGTTACGAGTATAATTCATTTCGCAGCACGTTTTGAGCCAAATCGGATATTTGATATAATATATAATAAACTACAGTATCGTCTGCGTAAAGGTGCACTGAACATCTTTCAAAATAGAGTGGCATGCCAGTAGTAGAAGAAGAAGTGGGTAAAAAAAGGGGGGGGGGAGAATTGTCAATTTCCTTTGAGTTTCTTTCATTGCTTTAGGAAGTAGATTATACTGGTGTGAAAGTATATATTTGAAGACAATCGAAATGAAACCAAGAATAGGAGATGCGACCACACTCAA
Source organism: Strongylocentrotus droebachiensis (assembly GCA_035222895.1). Taxonomy (NCBI): domain Eukaryota; kingdom Metazoa; phylum Echinodermata; class Echinoidea; order Camarodonta; family Strongylocentrotidae; genus Strongylocentrotus; species Strongylocentrotus droebachiensis. Next base: position 41,229 of record JAVYIG010011201.1, on the reverse strand, counting down.
GAGCCTTTCCTCTACATGTAGCGGCGTGGCATGGTCTGAAGGGGACTTGTACTGGACCTACGGTAGTCGACATACTCTCAGCGTGAAGGACGGAGAGACGGATATTGTGCGTCACATCCCTGTCAGTACATCATCGACGAAGGACATCTTTGTCGGCAGGAGAACAGTCGAAGGTATTTTTGAAAATGCCCGTTGGCACATCTGTGTCAAAACCGGGCATGCACGTGGGTCAACCGCCTTTGGCAATATACGCCTTGTGATTACTTTCCATGAAGGCGTGGTCTTAGCTGACGTATATAATGGTATCGTACACAAATGTATGCACAGTGCAAAATGGATTTCAATCTACTTGAATTCAGTTAAGGTTTTCTTGTTATCGCAGGTAATGATGCACAATCAAAATGGCATCTCGTACTGAACAAGCCATCGTTAGTAAGCAAAGCTCTCCAATTATTGTTGCCGCATAAACTAGGCATCATGCTCATGCGCCAAATATATTGGCCCGAATTCACAAAGTAGGTTTGTCGACAAACCTCCTTTGTGAATTCGGGCCATTATGTTTAATGAAAAAGTAGTCTGTGATGCAGTCCTATTTCACCAAATGACGCCTAGTTTGCAACGATTGGACGACTGACATTCCTATGTACAGCCCGTTGTATACGAGGAGTTTGTCTGACGTAGGACGGCGCTGGCGACTGGTATAACCTGGCGAGAGTGACGTCATACAAGATATGATTGTAAAATGAATAATTCTTTTAAAGAAAAATCTATTAGTGGGAAACGGGCTATTTACATTCACGGGGTCGGTTTGATCTGCAAGCACAGACCCATATTCCACACATTTCCACAATTCCTAAAGCCATGAGCAGAACCTCGTTATGTCAGTCGCATTATTCATACCATACAGAAGTCTCTTAGTATAGAGGGATTTTTATATTCAACGACTGACAGGGGTTTGTGCATGCATGCCAACTATAGGCTTGCTTAAGCACATGACGCCTCGTGTGCACGGGGCGAAAGGAAGATGTTTTATTTGTAATTAATCAATTATTTAGGAGTAGCCTTAAACAGCACGTATGGATTCAACGATCAGATTTCTTATATCTAATTACAGGCCCTAGCGATGGAAAGTGTGATTTTGACAGGATTAAATGTCGATGGGATTTCACGAACTCTATGTCAAACGATGTGGATTGGACGAGATGGTCTGCAGAGCTAAATGCAAGTAACTCGACAGGACCAACTGTTGACCACACGACACAGAGCCGAAGTAAGTTATGAAGGGTTTAACATCTAACATATACATAATGCTGCAGTGCCGCATTTATTATCCGAACCTTCAAATACAGTAACATAGGGCTTATTATGTTTAAAGTAGATATTCATTAATTTAAAAACTAACTTTATTTTCATTATTGCAAAGTTGAAACTTTGATTCGACAAGGTTATCAAAATTCAATGCTTAGAAACATTCGAAGTAATGATTATTATAAATTACAAAACGCTTAAATACAGCCCCAGCATAGCACCTGAAGAGCTCTCCGAACGCTTCCGAGATGTGTGAGATCACAGTATGGACATGATTTGCACAAGCAGACGATGTCCCATGACATCTCACACATTTTCAGTGCATGTGTTTTCAGCTTTTCTTGAGTTCTTTCTCTTACTCCACTACCGTCAGGCTAAATGTATAATCTATTGCCTCACTCTAAACCCCGCGCATGGTTTTATTTTGATGACAAATGCAGCGATACAAAAATAAAGGAATCTGTCGCTTGTAAACAAAATAAGACGCCATTGTATATTCAGCTGCACACACCGCGGTATGTTCGGCGTTTCAAGAGGGAACAAATGCCGTCCGTAATATTATTCCGGGGTTTTTTCAATTTGAAAATCTAGTTTCTTTTATTGTTAATTAACCCATATCCTGTGTATTTACAAGCAAAAGATTTGAGTTATCGGAATCGGGTCATATCCCCTTTTGAATGGTTTGACATGCCATTACATCTATATACACGAAACTCATTATAATTTGAGAAATAATAGCTTTGCAATTATGTTCATTCTCTATGGGATGTCGTCTGCTTGGACAGTACTGGTCCATATAGTGACGTCATTAAAACATCGTTATTTTTCCGGCGAATCGAGGTGGTTGTATTTGTATTTTTATAAATCACCCGATATGTAGTTGACCTAAAACTTGTACGATGGCCATCTGTTAGCTTACCAGTTTCTAGTGATACATTAGTTGACATATTTGTGATTTTCTTTGAATTTCACCTTTAATCGGATATTCGCGTCGGGTCGGATTGTCGTGTTACACGAACTTTCGAACACAAAGATCCGACGGCGAAAAAATGGATGGCACGAATTCAGCCGTAAAATAGTGAAAGTTTCATCAGCTAGATAAAAGAAAAATTATACGCACTTCAATACAATTGATACGCTGTTTTCAATCATAAATGATTAATTCTTTCAATACTTTATTTCTTATTTCGTCAGATATCTCCTGTTGAGGTGTCGTGATATAGCGATTTATTCACTTGACTCAAAATGGAGGAATGAGGGTTCAAATCCCAGTCCCCCACCGATGTCATTTCGCAATTACATTAGACCACATTTGCCACTCTCCACCCATGTTTAAATGAGCATCTAATACAAATTACAGGGCCCACATGGAAAGCTGTATTTGATGTGATGTGGCTACTCTGGTTAGACACTACCAAGTTATTTCATAGTCATTATTATTTGCCTTTTATCGCCCTTTATCTTTATTAATCGAGGTATGTTTTTTCTTCTTCTTTTTTAGCTGGTCACTACATGTTACTTAACACGAGCAGTCCGGCCAATTCGCCCGGGAACTTGGCATCCCTCATCAGCCCGCCAGTCAACGTCTCTGGGCCTGCTCCCAAATGCTTTCGATTCTGGTACTACATGCATGATGTCACTAATGGCTCTCTCACGGTCTTCTTCCAACAAGGCGAGACCAGCTCCTCCCCGAATGGTCAGTCCACTGGTGAGACCGAACTGACCACGCTTTGGTCCGCCTACGGCAGCCAACCCGACGAGTGGGTCGGGGCGGAGATCGAGGTGTGGGCTACGGGAGTCGGACGCGTTATCATCAAGGCGGTCGTTGGCGATCCAAGGCTGAACATCATCGGCATCGACGATGTCCACTTTGGAGAATGTCAGCAGGGTGAGTATTGTGCGAGACAGATGAAAAAAAAACAGAAACACGTATTCCAGCTCCTAATTTTAAAGCAAGCGAAACAGCTGATTTGAAATGGTATGTGTTAGATGCATGAATGTCTTCTTGGATTCGATAGGTTGATCACCCTAAGGTGATCATGAAATGAGCATTATTATTAGGCTTTAGATAATTCTTGATGGGCAGATAAAGTAACTACAGACTGCCCAGAACCCTATTTCAAATTCTGTTTCGAATGTCAAAGATCATCCTCTTATTATTATCATCATTATTAGTACGTAGTACTACTACTACAACTACTACTACTACTACTTATATTGTAACATCACGATCGTCGTCGTCATCATCATTGTTACCAGTCTTACGATTGATGTTGTTTTAGTCGTCGTTGTTGTTTCATCATCGTCATCATCATTATCATCATCGTCACAGATTCCAGACTGGTGTGTGAGGACTCTTCAATGACCGTATACCTGGACAAGGCAAGGCTAGGGATCTCAAGTCAGGATAGGGTTTCATTCAAGAATTCTCTCTGCCGAGGGGCTGAATATGATGCAGATACGGTTGCTATTACAGCGCCGTACAATGGATGCGGTACAACAGTGAGCGTGAGTACATAGAATATATACAAATATCAATCTATTTCACGACAAGGGTTATCACTGTCTGCATATTGGATATTGAATTGTATCACCTTAATTCACATTTGCTACCTTCACCTGTTCCGAGCGGCGCTAGTGACATTTCTGTAATTGCAAAGGGCATAGACAAACTTTTTGAAAATCATATGGAAAAGTGGTGTCTTTCGGCGAGTCTCGAACGTATGCTCGCGCGCATGTAATATAACCAATGGGCACAGGCTTCAAAAACCGTTCTTGTGTCAAAGATATTGGTGTAACTTTGCAATGCTGCACAATATACGGTATTCTATTGTCAATATTTTGTTCTTGTATTTTTCAGAATATGAGAAAATTTTAAGTATTTGCGTCGGAATAGGCCTCGAAAGAAAGATTTTCAAATGAATTTTGACACCAACCATTCCATAGCAATGCACGTACTTGCACAATTCGAAGCAGGGAACATAATCGATAACCCCGTGTTTGAGACTCTGTATCCTAGCAACGGATTACCCTACGCATACAGCGTTTTCACTTTCCAGTGCGGAATTTATCCCTCTCTGTCATATATCAAAATCAAGCTGATTGGTCTAGAAACTTCGTCGAAAACCTTGACAGAGTAAAAAGATTAATCTTTTCCATCCAATCACATTTGGCGACACTCCGAGCTCATTAGCATAGAGAGTTATGACGTCATATCACGCCATAACTCGCCTTTGCGTGGCTGTGTGTGTAGGGTCATGATTATTCATGAGACGTACCTGTGCTCGCTGAGCAAAGAAAGACACGCACAGATCCACTTTAGTGGAATTTCGGCCTGAAACTCTTCCATATAAATAGGTCTAAACTATGACCTGTTATTATACATGCAATTTCTTTTTTTTAATTTTTTCTATATTTAAGTCTGGTTTCATAAAGGCCAAAATTAAGTTATATGTCAGTCTTCAGAAAGAGTCGGATTTTGAAGTGAAGGAGAGTATTTTGCATTTACACACTAAGAAATAAGGGTACAACTCTGCTACAATAGCAGCACCCTCTGCCAAATATGCGTATATGTGTAATTGCACCCTTGTTTCTAGGTGTGTAGGAATAAGAAAAAAAGCTGAAAACTTATGGGAGAGCATTTCTTTTCTTGAATTGACCTTACGAATATGTGTCACCTTTTCACCACAATTCTTCCTTTCATTCTCAGGAGAGTGATGACGTCATCCTTTTCTCCAATCAAGTCAACGTGATGATTCTCTCGGATATCCGGAGCTCCGATGTCTCTATCTGGGTGAATTGTTCGATGAGTCGGACCTATCACGTGGCAATGACGTACTTGGCGCATTCGTGGATCAGATACATCAGAGAGGATGGCTACGGGAATTTCACGGTTCGCATTCGTCAGTATACCAACGTCAAGTTTGAAGATGCATACCCGGGCGATATCTTCCCCCAACAGGTGGGCATTAGAGCTATCATTTTGATTTCTCATCCTGATAACAAAAGAAATATTTCTGATTTGATAGCTGAAAACATGCCTCTATATATGTTTCTTATTAAGGCACAAATTCAACCGCAATGGTATAGCTTGGGTTCACATTTGTGACTTGAGATTAAGAGGCATCGGTCCTTTTACATGAAAAGCGAACTAAAATGGTCATTGATTAGGCGGAGGGTGAGGGAGGGGTCCCCGATATGCTAGAGCGCTACCTATTGATTTATTCATTTCCACTTTTTATTCTGTTCCTTGTTCGTTCCAACAATTTGTTTGGACTTGAAGTATTGTATTACATTCTGGAGCTTATAACCAACAAGCTATGGTTTTACCTGACGCTCTTTATATCCTCATTTTAAATTTTTACTTAGTCTTTTATTTACAAGTAACTAAGAGAAAACCAAAGTGATGAAATATAATTTATGTAGGCCCTAGTGATGTTTATCAAAAGTACCTCTGCAGTCGTACAGTTATAAAACAACTGACGATGCGTAACGTGAAATGTGAAATATGGAAATGAAACGAACTGAACTGATTTGGCAGCTGGCCCATTCCTGAGCGTCAGGAGTGTCATGCCTTAACGGACATGTGCGCCACATAAGAATCCACCATTGTATTAGTTGAAGTATCGTTTATTATTTTCTTAATAATAATAATATACCGTACTCATTTAGCGCATATCACAATATGTTCTTGTTAACTTCCCCTAATTAATTTCTACTCTCGTGTCTCTTTCTTCTATTTTCAACACGTGCTCATGTGCCTTATAACAATGCTAATAATGCCCAAGCAGTCATTTTCCACTTTTGTTGTAGCATAATCGCAGAGACTTTGTTCAAACCAGATACCGTTTCAATAGCCGACTGTGCGACATTTTGGAGTGTGCGAACAGTATAATGACATAGTTACATAATCCGAACATAAATTATTGAAATTTCCCATTTACTTGATTTCTCGAAAGTCCTAGGAATCATGTTGTCGTTTGCCGTTTTATTTTATTGTATTTAAAAAAAATCTCTTAATTGTATATAGGTTGAAATAGATGATAGGATTTACATGGCGACCGAAATGGTCACTATTAAAGACGTGGTGGATACGACAAAAAATGCTCGATGCTGGGCTACTCCATCACGTGACCCTTCCGACCCTGTAAGCCGTGACATCATAAATGATGGGTAAGCTTGTGATCTTGTTAATTGATGACGTTGGAAAAGGAAGGCTGATTGTTATTTTTATTTCATTTGTTTATTATTTTAATTTTATTTTAAACAATTGTATTCATTTATTATACATATCCTTTTTATGTGGGAGTGTACTTCCACTTCTTTTCAAGCATAAATTTGATTTATTACAAAAAGAAGGCATCACTCATGAGTCTTGTTCAGACGATGGTAATTTTGGTCGGCTTAAAGGTCGTGTTAAGAGCTAGTCGGCGTAAATATGGTGAGGTCGGCGTAAAGGTCGTGTTAGCTACGCCTACCTTTACGCCGACCGTAATTTCTGGACAGTAATTTTCCACGGGGGGGGGGGGGGGGGGGGGGTTATTTTCCTCCGGGGGTCATTATTCCAAAATCAATTTTTACTATTTTACTCTCACATGCTGACAGCAAAATGACGCCTCGGGTGCAATTCGTTTAACTAGTTTTTTTCTTTCTTTTCCACAGGTGCCCCATAGGAGATGGCACCAGAGTCTACACGCTGTTGACGCGTGGCCTGCAGGCTTTCTCATTCAAAGCCTTCTCCTTTTCCCGGGATGAGAATCTTGTAAGATATCCGATTTCGATAATCAACGTGACAATATGGCAAACATCACTTTTTAATGCTCATCAATAAATCATAGAAAAACAGTTAATGTTAAAACGATGTGTCATTAATGCATTTCAATTTCTCACTGATTTAATTATTTTCATTTGTTAAACCTCGGGGGAGGGGCGCAAAATAATCCCCCCTCCCTAAATGATATAATGTGACCCCTATATAAAATGATATAGGACGCAAACATGATGGATCCGATAATCTCATACATTTCTTTATTTCTGTTCTGCTTGTCGGGTAAAAGATCAAAATATGATACATTTTCTGCTCGTCAGAAATTTATTCTCCCTGTCACTGAAAAATGAGCATAACTTGATAATTATTACTTTGTTTGTAGATCTACGTTCATTGTGACCTCATCATCTGCCACGATTCAAACCAATCAGCGTGCATCTCAAATTGTAGTCATTCTCGTACTGTACGAGAAGCTCGCGATACACGAGACTCTGGATTTGGCCCATATACTGTTTCTCAAGGACCATTCATTAACACGATGGCTGCGGCTCCTCAAAAAGGTATTTATTTATCTAATACCTGTTGCATGCTTAATCAGGCACGTAGCCAGAGTTCGATGTTTGGGGGGGGGGGGGGCACATACATGTAATCGATCGAGGTAAAGGGGTCTAAACAAATTCAACCGATCTTGGAAATTTTAGGGGGGCACGTGCCCCCCCCCCCCCCCCTCCCCCCTCCCCCCCCCCCCCCCCGTGGTTGCTTAATGAACACGTAGCGTGTTTTCGGTCGCATCAATCGAGAATCTGATAACAATTTTCCCATTGGTCGGTAATTAAACACCAATGCTTTTTTGTTGTTGCAATCAAAATGTGCGCGATATCAGTGTTACATGGCATGCCAATAACCGCAGCATTAAAGGGCCACTCTAACCCAGCTAACATAGCCTTTCATAACATGAATACACCTCTACTTATTAATATTCCAGCCTATGATTTTTCAGAAAATCTCTGAATTGACCAAAACATGATAATAACCAACCATTTTTCACAGTTCGCACGCTTGCTGGGTTACGCCCCTCGGAAAAAGGTAATGCGGTCACGTGGCCTTGATGACGCGTTTGACGTCATTGCTGGCATGTCCGATTTGTCCTACAACTAAGGATCTTACATTAGGAATGACGAAATTGCCAGAGAACGCACTGGGATTATCAAGTGCATATTATTTTTCGGATTAATGTCTTTTTTGTTTTCCCCCAATTAATATCATAGTTTGCCTTTTTAAAGACATTTTAATGCATAAATCACCCTCCTTTTCACCGGAGAGGCAACTGCAGTGACGTCATGCGCAATACAGCTACGAAACTTGGATTTTTTTCTGAGCGTTCTGAGTCGTCATATTTAAAGCTAGATTCCAGAATTATTGATGATTGATGATCCGTCAAAAAATATTCTACATGTCTTTTTTCATTTTTTAGCCCATTTTGGTTAGAGTGGCCCTTTAACTGACACCCTCCAACGAGAAGCAATTCGTGGTGCAAAAGGCTTTATAACGTTGCATACACCCCTATCCCCTCTCTCTCTCTCCCTCCCCCTCTCTCTCCCCCACTCTCTCTCTCTTTAATATCTACTTAAGATGTATATTAGCCCCCCCCCCCCACTCATTGTTATTGAGGGTACGCGTATGCTTGTTCTCTCCCTTTGAAAGCACCCCCTAGCTCAGCACTGCCAACATTTCTGAACCCCCCGCCCTCTTTCACGGGCTTTTCGCGGGCTTTTCCTGCCTTGGAGACCCCCCTAAATCCGGAACACTGCTCATTGTACCCCCTATCTATGATATTCAAGATATTTTATTACCCCCTTTTTAATAACCCCCTTTTTTAATTTCTTAGGAATCCAAAGAAAAAGAGAGAAAAACACCCCCTTTTTAAAGAAATCTCCGGGTAAAAAGTCAAATACACCCCCTTTTTTTTACAATTCTCGGGCCGGACTTTGTTGCGCAAAAGTACCCTTTTACCAGAGCATTTGGGAACACGAATTTGAAGCGATTAGCTTTTGTTACAAATAAAAACTTTTGTTGGTTAGCAGTTCTATTTAGCGTAGTATCCTATTTAGCGTTGTACCGTTGGTTATTTTAATACCCTAATTACGTTAACAAGCAAGGCATCAGAACAATGTGTTAAATTATTACCCACTTTTGTTCTTTTTTCCCCTTTAAGATGGTGCATCCGTGATTGTCATTCTTCTATCAGCCCTCGTCTGTACCACCGTTCTCTTACTGGCAACCATCTTCCTGGGAGTCTTCATCTACGCGCGAAACCGAATCACATCACGTGATAATTAGAGATGTTTCTCTGAGTTTGCTACGGATCATGATAGATGCTCATGCGATTAAATTGTACAAGAAACTGAGTGGAAGCAGTGTGGAAAGGTCGATTGAGAATGTATGTATACGGTGACGTTTTTACAAATGATCAGAATGAAAATTAATTGCCTCCATCGAGCTGAGAACCCACACTGCACCCACAAAATTCGTATATGGGACTACAGACATTATGAATCATGATCAATTTTTTTGTAATAGCTATTTCTATTCATATCCAATACATAGGTTTCTAATCAGATCGATCCTTTCCAGGGGGACGGTGGAGGTTCATTTCTACTATCATATTATTTAAACTGTTATACTAAGACTGAGAAAGGTCACATATCATTCTTAATTTTTACCAGAACTTTAATTCTCTTTAGGCATGTTAGGATGTGAGGTCGATGTGATAAAAGTGTTTTTCTTTACTTGTATATTTACCCCACCCTTGTATACTGTATTGTTATCAACTCTTCGTTATACAAGTATATCAATTTATATTATAGACATGTAGAGCGCCTTAAGTACCAACTCATGTATGACTTATACATAAACACAGAATAAGCCTACATATTTAGTTATGTTTGCAATGGCTAAACACATTATGGCATAGGAGGGGAGTGATGGGGGTGTTCTTAAATCAAATTTCATCGATGCTACGGCATGCAGTGTCATTTCCATTTACATAGTTTTTTTTAAGAGTCTTCCCTTGATAAATTGAATTAAATGTCTAGGAGAATTTGTATTTCTTTCTCATGTTTGTTACATGTATTTTTTTTCTTCTCTCAGCGCCATGAGCACCGAAATGTAAACCTGTGCGCTATGCAAGTAGCTATTATTATTAAGTACTATTAATGGATTAGACAACGATACATGTTTGGTTCTTAATTTGCACTGTTATTTAACAAAAACTTGGTTTCCTCAAGGGAAAACATCAAAATGTCATCAGTAATGATTTACATTGACGTTGTTTAAAAGGCAAGCAGCTCATTGGTGTTACACATTTGATCAGTTCTTGAATGTTATGTTCATTTTGTTCGGTTTATTTTCTTTCCATGGAAATGTAAGGTTTCGATGAAATCGGTATAATTATTTAGTTTTCAGTTGTACACACCATATTGAAGTTAACCATATGCCCTTCCGGGATGGATATTATTGGACAAGCTTTTAACTTTTTGTATCCGAAATTATATCTTCGACAATAAATTGAACAATCACCCATGTATGTTTGACGTTTTTGCTGTAGCGCAGTCGAATTTGTCCTAATCATAATTAGTCTACTGCTGTAACAATCTAGTCATTTCAGTGGTTTTGTTTCTTTAGAGATCTCATTTTACTTAGATGAGTCCTGATTTGCTCCCTCATCGCATTCACCCAGATATATACACGCACAGGCACACGCACACAGGCCATACCCACCCCTTACACATACACAAACGAGCAACCGATCGAAAGTTTAACCGACCGGCAACAAATCTTTTGCCCATTATGTCAGAACCGGCACTCCGGTAGGGGGGAAACACTGTGCCAATACTTTTTAAGGTACCCCCAAATTGCCCCTCTTTACGTTGGACAAGTGCCCCTTTACTTATCTAATAACTGTCATTTTCCTCTCTTTTCATCTCTGATGAGTAGGCCCTACCTCTTTTCAGGTGCGAGAAATTCCCTTTCCACCTCTGATATTTTAGCCCTTTTTTTTTACATTGAATCGTGCCCCTTTTCCTCTTAATAAGTGCACCTTTTCCTTCGTAATAAGAACCCCCTTCCCTTTCTCTTAAATGCTACTTTTCACCTCTGATAAGTGCTCCTCTTCCGTTCTATTAAGTAGCACATTTCCTTCGAATAAGTGCCCCTTTTCCGTTTTTGTATAAGCCCCTCCCCCTTTTAAAAATGCCCCTTTCAACATCTGATAAATGCCCCTATTAAAATCTGATGTGTACCCTTTCCCTTCAACAGATTTCCTATTTCCATTCTAACAAGTACCTTTTATCATCTCTGTTGAGTGTCCCTTTTCAGGTGCAAGAAGTGCCATTTTCACCTCTGATAATTGCCCTTTTTACTTTGACACGAGCACCTTTACTTTTCTAATAACTCAGTGTCCTTTTCACTTTAGATAAGTGCCTACCGTTCCTTTCTCCATAATATGCACCCCTTATTCAAGACGAGTTTTAGTGGCCCTTTTTCTATTATTTTCCCTAGAATTCGCTCGCTACTCTCGCTCACATTTATAGATGTTATGATAATGTTACTTATAAAAGAACTGTTCATTCTTTCTTCATTAGATTTTCCTTAAAAGGGTAGTTGAGTGCTGTTGCAGAGGGCGCTACACAAAATATTTTTTGTGTGAGATAATGAAAAACTATGTCAAATCTGAAAGAACATACAATTTAAATTAAAAAATCATCTTTGTTTGATCAAAATCGGTTCAGAGACGGCTGAAATATCCATAAATATAACGATTTCTAATACTTGTGTACCACCACAATTATTAGATAAATTGAAAAAAAAAAACCGTTGAAAATAACGAAATGGCGCCTTTTGAGTCGTATTTCAGCCAATGCCGATGTTGGCTGTTTGGTGGCATTTTCTTGTTAGTTATATTACGCACAACCAGCCTGCCCATGTATTGTTATTTTTAATTAAATAATTAATTAACGGTCACCGTATTTTGGGGTCTAAAATTACCTTCATAGCAATTTTAGGTTCTCATCAGGGCTTGGTTTTTGTCTTCCTTATATTAGATATCATTTTCTCGCACTGGGACCCCATAAATCTTAAAATTTTTGCTCGATCGCTTCAACTGCAAAATATGTTGCTTATCTTGTATCACGTACAGAAAGAAATATTGATGTCATCCCTGGTAGTGTAATCACAATCATGAGAATGTAAGGGTATATACATGGTCGAGGGCCATAACTTTGTTTCGATAGTATTATGTTTAATTGCCAAACCCTTCTAATGTGACATTTTCCCTCTTCAATTTTTTATTTTGTAAACAAATAATTCAGTGAATTTGTGGTGCTTTTGAAGGCATTCCCAATCAAACCGAATGTTTTGATCAAATGCTTCGAGGAGATTATAAGAGAAGGATTAATTTGTAGGGAGTGAATTTGTGGTGTCCCTGGAAAGGTTGGGATCCCCCGACCTTATATCCTTGCCAGAATAAACTAAACATCATGTATAATTGTTATCAATCTCCTGTTTGTTTATGATCGAGTATCTAACTATGCTAACATCTGATAATATAATTTGTGAGAGAATGAGAGACAGACAGACAGAGATAGTGAGAGATGAGAGAGAGACAGCGCGACAGAGAGAGAGAGAGAGATATACTGAGAGCGGAATGGGGAGGGGTGAAAATGAAGACAGAGGAAGTGGATGGGTAGGAGAGACAAAGAAAGAAAGGGAGTGAGAGGGAGAAAGGGGCAGATATATGAAGAGAAAGAGAGAGATAGTGGAGAGGAGAGGGGAGCAATAGAAAGAGATAATAGTGAGAGAAAGGAGAGATAGATATTGGAGGGAGAGGGTCATGAGAGTGAAAAAATGTAAGAGGGAAAGAGAGAGGGGAAAGAGAGAAAAGGAAAGGGATTCAGAGTGAGAGGGGCAGGGAGAGAGAGAGGAAGGAGAAATAAGGGGAGGGTGGCGAGAGTGGAGAAATGGTAAGAAGAAAGAGAGAGATAAAGAGAGACAGAGAATAGAAAAAGGGAACAAGTGGAAGCGTTGAGAGATGAAAAGGACTACCCTTTAAATGAATGGATGTAGTTTGTTTTACCCGAAAGCATGTGTAACTATGCTTGTAATTAACCATGGGACCGATAGCTACAAGTCATCTCCGAGGAAGGCCTATAATTCGGCACAACATCAAGATCAGGAAGACAAATCTATATACGAATAAATAAATAAATAAATTATCCACATACGGAGCCTCTTTAAATACTATATATTAATATATAACGTGTAAAATGTGATACAAAATACATGTAATTTGATAGAAAAATATTGAATTTTGTGAATGCTTGTTTTCATCCAACCGTTTCAATTTATTGCTGCCTAACCTCTTTACACGAATAACTAACATCAGATGTTACTAACTTACATAGGAACACTAAATGTCGGCGCCATGGATAGGGGAGGGGGTGACGTGGAAAGACACACGGTCTGTTTATACGGTCATTCCCACCTACGCGCCACGATCCAATTGAAATGATTTCCCGTTGAAATGCCGAATCAAATATTACTACTACTTCTACCAGGGCCGTAGCCAGAGTTTGATGTTTTTTTTTTTTTTTTTTTTTTTTTGGGGGGGGGGGGGGCACGTGCCCCCCATGCCCCCCCCCCCCGTGGCTACGTGCCTGACTACTACTACTACTACTACTACTACTACTACTACTACTACTACTACTACTACTACTACTACTACTACTGCTACTGCTACTTCTACTGCTACTATTACTACTTCTATTTATACTACTGCTACTGTACTACTACCCAACTACTACTATACTACTACTAATACTACTACTACTACTACTGTGCTATACGTCTACTACTATTTCTACTGCTAGCTCTACTATACTACTTCTGCTACTTCTACTACGTTCTACTACTACTAATACTACTACTACTACTACTACTACTACTACTACTACTACTACTACTACTTCTTTTTCTTCTACTACTGTATGCCGCTTACAATTTTTCTTAGTGCAGTTGTGACGAAAGGGCCACTGATATTCAATTATATAGTGGACCTACTGTACGCCACCGTCACATAATTATAATGCCTTCACCATAAGCATGTTTTTCATAAACAAGTCGACCACAAATCGTGCAAGATACATTTACAACGATGTTATTCTCCTCCAGTAATTCAGATACCAGAAAATGTGTGATAAAATAATTATATTCATAAGGTCAAAACTCAGAGAAAAGATAAACGTTAAGCCAATGGGTTGAACTTTATAATACCAATGCAACGCCCCGAAAGCGAAAGAAAAGTGAGATGAAACAGCTGTTATAAAATCCTAGAACAGCTAGGGGCGGATCTAGGGGAGCGCAGGGGCACGCGCCCCGGCAAAACCCAATTCGGCATACCTGGGCCCCGTCTTATAAAGAGTTTGCGACTGATCTAGTCCACTTATCAGTCGTAAGCTTGCAGACTCCTATCTCTTTTATAGTTGCGATTGATATCGATCGCAAATAAGCTGTGATCAGTCACAACTGTTTATAAGACGGTGCACTGGATATTTTGTTTTCATTGATGACCCCCCCCCCCCCCCCCCCCCCCCCCTCCACCAGAGAATCTGGAACTTCCACTGATGAATAAAACTCAGCTGAGGAGATGGAATAACAACGATAAAGGCTTGTGTCTCGATTATCGTATAAGATACGTGTGTTGCGTTAACTTGACCACATATCAAGACAAGTTGCAGCCATGGAAGGACTGAACATTCTTCGTATCTGTTGGATGATCTTTATTCTGCAAGGTAAGATGCGGAATAGTGGAGTTTTACCAGTTTATAGAAATATATAAAAATTTATGAAAGCTCCATCTATACAGGCAGTACTTTATATATGTTATGATTCTTTCGGCAAGAGTTCTGAAACGAAATACTGTTAAAAGAAAAGAAGAGCCTCAACTTTTTGAACAGCTTGCTCTGTTCTATACGTCGTCAAGACGAATTCTATATTTTGCACATTTGTTTACATACGCCTCTCTGTGGTAGAAGAAAATACTGACTAGAAAACACTCGTCAAGATGGAAGCTCTTTAAATTTCAGTGAACATGATGAAATGTAATTAAGGCAACTAAATTTATATGAAATTTATTCATGAATTTTATAAACGAGAAAACTTTGCAAGGCTGTGCTTCCATTTTACAAGATTGATTGATGGATACATCATGAACTTACAACCAACTTTGGATGCAAATAAGAAAGAGTATTCTATAATTACGAACATGGTGCACAAGTTTGCCTAGTTATTTCATGCTATTTTGTATTTTACACAGGTCTTCCGTTAAAGGTACTTTCTGCAACCTCAATTGGAGGTAAGATATCATTATGATTTTTTTTCTTCGAGTTATAGTGGTAAGTGTGATTTCTAGATCAGTATAATATGTAAAGCATGATAATATTCGTGGATTATATTTTTTTTTAAAGGGAAATGGATATAGATTAGACACTGATTTCCTAATACTGAGAGCAATTTGAATACCCTTTCAAGTATCAGTGATTTCCCTTTTTCTTTTCACGAATAAAGGATGTAATTTTATTAATCATTCTATGAACTGATAAAGAAGGCCTAATAAACAGAATAAAAGTGTGAGAGAAAGAGATAGAGAGAGAGAGAGAAAGTTGTCAATTGATACCACTGCACATGTACAGAGCGACGAACCATGCACATTTGACTTTTTCTATCAACTTGAATTTACTTTAATAGAAATGATTTTTCCTGTCCGATATAGGCCTACCTACAGAGCGAATAGTGTTGGTATCGACGACTACTGGAATCTATCTCTCCAAGGGACCCGATTTCGACTTCAACCAGTTACCCATCTCCGTCGGTAGACTTGGCGGACTCGACTTCGATGAGGAAATGGGAATGTTATTCTGGACAGATTACAGTGATAACGCGATAAAACGCGCAGAACTCGATGACACTAGCTCGACCTTCGTTATCTCTACTGGAACCAGTAAGTATATATAATCAAATTTTATTGTAACTGCAATTGTAAATGTAATTGTAATCGTCATTGTAATTGTAATTGTAGTAGCAATTGCATTATTTGGAATTATAATCACAATCACAAGAAGTAGTAGAAGATTATAATTGGAATTAGAATTCGATTGTGGTAATTATGATTTCGATTATGATTGTGATTGTAATCGTGTAAATTGTTATAAAAATAACTAGAAGAAGAAGACAATTGTAATTGTTATTGGATTTGTGAATTGGAATAAAATTGTAATTGTTATTGGATTTGTGAATTGGAATAAAATTGTGATTGTAAGTGGAATTGAAATAATGATTGTGATTGTAATTGTAATTGTATTGAAATTGTGATCGTAATTCCATTGCAAGTCCATTGCAATATAATGCATTAAAATTGATAAAATGCAGTAACATACAAACTCGAAACAACATTGCAAATTAAAATTAACTTGCAAGTGTAGGCTAATCTAAGATGTAAAAAACATTATGGTTGTTCTAGACAGCTGTGATAGATATAGAAAGTAGAAGAAGCGACGGATGGATAAATCGAATTTATTTGTTACTCAGAATATTTAAATAATTTAACTAAATCAGATTTAATTGTACAAAATCCTGTTTAACCTTTTAACAATTCCCAAGATGATGCACATTATATCGAATATTACAATGGCAACCTTTTACCCATGTTTTTATGCGAAATTTATCTTATTTTTATGCAATATTCTATATGTACCTTTTACTAAATCGGCCCAAATACAAAATGTTCTGCATTTTACCTACAATGTATAATTTGTTTAAATCATTGTAGCATCTATTTTATTTTATAATTCCTGGATTTGGTTTCTGTTGTTGTCTCTGTTTCTGTTATTGAAGGAAACACCATAACCATACCATACCCATCTGGCTATGCATTTTCCAACCAAAACATTTAATTCTTTGGAATATCAAAAATGAATTACTATTCATATATTGTATAAGTTCAATATACAATTTCATTGCAAATATGGTAATACAATTCATATTTCTGTATATGTACCAAGCAATTTGCCAAGGTCGTTGAAGCACAGTTATATATCATATGTACAAAAGAATTCCAATTTTACTACCATAATGTTACCATGCATAATGTTTTACGTGTAATTTTACTTTGTCACTGATGTATACTTTGTAAAAGAAACTGCAATTCGGCTCTCGGGCCGCTAATGTTTTTTAATGAAATAAACCATTTTAAATAAATAAATAAATAAATAAAAATAATAAATTGCACATGTTTATTCGAGTTAATATTGAATAGCAATCTGGTATTCATAACTCGGTAGTATGATAGTAGTCGTATATAATCCTGTGGTAGTACCTGTATATTAAGATGAAACTGAAATAAAAGATATAAGTTTGATAATCTTAATTCTTGAAATTAATTTGAATTTCACATTCAAAAGTCAAAAGTAGGTCATATACCATGCCTTTGAACAGTAGTATTAGTACGCTCTATAGGCCTATATTTGCGGTTCATTCGAAGGGTGTGGTCATTAAGTGTATATTTAGTGAGTAATTGCACAGATATCCTTGTTCATTTGTTTTCTGCTGCATCTGCTGCTGCTGTCGCTTTTGTTGTTGCTGTTGTTTTGAGGGGGATGCATGTCGTATGAGCTACATCTCTGCTCGTTCTCTATAATATAAGAATATAACAAGACTTTCATCTTCGGGTATGTCTACACCGACCGAAATGATAATGCATGAAGTTACGTGCTTCATTATTTTGGTATTAACCAGTGGAAGAGGATTTTCTATATGCTTATTCAATGCTATATTTCATTTTCCCCAAAGACCCTGCAGCAATCGTAACTGACGGAAACGAGAACTTGATATTTTGGGTCGACACAAGGATAAGCATGCGGGTACTCCAGAGGGCCACGTACGAAGGACGAGGGAGGACTGAAATCAAAGCCATATCCAGCCTGAGGTCCTCGGGTACTATCGACGGAATTACATTAGACAGGATTACAAGGTATGGTCACCAGTCTTTCATGTGTGTAAACGTTTAAAGCTTTGCTCATACATGATTCAGACGCGGTAATTAAACACCAAAGGAGAAGAAAAAGAAGAAAAAACAAGGAAAAGAAGAAGAAGAAGAAGAATCGAAGGAGGTGACAGAGGACAAGAAGGAGATGAAAAGGAAGAGAAGGAGATGATGTTGATGATAAAGAAGTTTAAGAATAAGAAGAACTAGAAGAAGAAGAAAAAGAAGAAGGAGAAGGAGACGAAGGAGGCGGAAGAGGAAAAAAGAAAACGGTGAAGAAGGGAAGAAGAAGATGATGATGATGATGATGATGATGGTTAATATAAGAAAAAGAAGATTGAAGAAGAAAAGGAAAAATATCTCCCGGCCAAATAAAAACATTTAAGGTGAAAATTAATGCTAATAGTGAGAAAAACAAGTAGCCGCTCGCAATATAAAAGCCATTATAACAGTAATACAGCAATGTGAAGCGGTCTACACTAATCTTATGCACGTTTAATCTCCATACTGTATCAAGTGCTTTTGGAACGAATTAGGATTTATAGCATTTTGGAATGAAACGTAGTTTTAACCTTTCGAAAAATTCTTTATACAAAAAAATGCAATGTATTGCATTATTTTGATTTCCTTGTATCAGATCCACATTTCGTCCGTTTGGAGCTAGAAAGGCATTAACTATGTGTGAAACGATATGACATAAGACCCTTCTGGTTCTGAACAGATGATGTATTAATCTAAAATCAATTTTGGTCAAAAATGGATGTAGTACCTTTTTAATTAAGCTCTTTTATAAAACAGGACACTCTACTGGGGACAGGGGAGTTCTCTTCGAAGTAGCTCCTATGAGGGCCTCAATCAAAGGACAATTTTCTCATCGAGTTCACTTATACACGATTTAGCCTTCAACATAGACGGTAAGATCCTTTAATCTTATTAGCCTAATGGACACTTTAAGACTTGACTTCGATCCTAGTTGGAAGAATATTATTAGCATTCTAAATGAACATTCAAACGTGCCAAATCGCAATAATCGAGGTTCTAAATTCTTGAAAATTGTCCGGGAACTGCAAGCTTCCTTTAAAGATACTATGTCCCTTTTGCAGCCGACCTCAAATTCTGTAGAACTTTGCAGGAATTATGAATATGTCATGTATGTCCTATCTGTGAAATTTAAACGTTAGCAGTGTCCTCATATTCAAATTATGCAAGGAAACCCGTTTACTTGCTAGACTTCACTGTCAGACACTATTGAGTGACTGACTGGCTTTTTTCTTCTTTGGTAATAACATACATGAAAAGAGTTGTAAAGGGTATACATGAGCATTTGTCTACATCAATAACCCACTTCTTGTGATGGCCAAGATTAAACTGATTGAATCTTTGCGCAGCATAAAACGTATGACCATTCGGTACAATTGTCTGAAAATCAAGACTATTACTTTTGGGCTCTATAGCCCTAAAGTCGATTTGACAACTAATAGTCATTATTTTCCCACTTAAAGACATTTTCAAGCCCCACCTTTTTTAGGGAAGTTCTAAATAAGTATTATCTTTCAAATGCAGTTGGAATTTAACTTTTTCATTTTTTTGGCCTGCAAATGGGACATAGTACCTTTAAGTGCAAAGCTTAATCGGCTCAGAGCCGAATGAATTTCATGCACAAACCTATGTTTTAAAATTCTTTTTTTCAAAATTATTCTTTCAACACGATTTTGCAATTTCTATTACATTTTCAACTGCGTTTTGTGCGCGCAGGGTCATACTACATCAGAATTATCAAAGTGTGGCAAAAGTTTCAGACTGGATTCTTTCAGAAAGAACATAGCCCACCAAGCAAACTGACCATCTTCAGGCGCGGATCTACGGGGGGGGGTTTAGGGGGTTTAAACCCCCCCCCCCTTGGGCGGCCCCCCCCCCCAAAAAAAAAAAAAAAAGGGGAAAAAAAAAAAAAAAAGAAAGAAAAAAAGAAAGAAAAAAGAACGCACGCTGGAGAGAAACCCTTTCAAGTGCAAATATTGTGAGAAGATATTCAACTCATCTGGTAACTTAACCAAAAACATGATAACTCTGGATATAACTGTGTATTAAACTGTTACTTGATTTAAAAAGACGTTATCATGCACTGCTTTTTATGGTCTCCATTGTGTTAATAGATGCCAGGAAAACATCACTTACGGGGTTCAAATAAACACCCCAAAAAAAATCGGCTCGCCGCTTCGCGGCTCGTGGACGATGCTCCGCATCGTCATTATTTTGGTCAAACCCCCCCCTTAGCAAAAAGCTAGATCCGCCCCTGATCTTACTTAAATGTTTGGCATACATTTACAATATGAGAATTCCAGTTCAATTTGGAGTCTACTGTAACACCAAGGTATTTTATATAATTGACCTGGTTGGTACAATTATTATGAAATTTCAAGTTTAGTGTCTTGTGTCCGCCAAGCATCCTTGTCCTTCCTTTCAACATGCACACTGTTTTGGAACAATTTATCTTCAACATATTCCGCCGCATCAAATTTTGTAATGAGTATAATTCATTTTGCAGCACATTTTGAACCAAAATCGGATCTTTATTTATATAATAAACCACAGTATCGTCTGCGTAAAGGTGCACTGACCATCTTCCAAAACAGAGTGGCATGCTATTTACAAAGAGAAGAAATAGAATTGGACCTAAAATCGATCCTTGTGGTACTCCATGTGAAATAGGTAATTCAGACGACTCTGAACGACCAATCAATGTATCATGATAGATAGATGGATAGTTTATTGGTTTCCACAATATCTCATTTTACAAAGAGTGTAACAACAGATTGAAAATGATTATAATATACATGTACATACAATACCAGTACACACATAATTAACTAAAGTAAAGTTTATGAAATACAAATACACGCTAAAACAGGGAAAGGGCGATTACAGGGACACATGAACCGATACTCACAATTAACTACAAAAGACAAAGAAAAAGGTAAGGGAATATATCTGCAGCTTATTAAAACAATATTACAATATAGTTTGTTCTCGATATGAGTATATTATAAACATAGCTGGCATGGTCATACCGTTATTTACTCATTGTAACGAACAAAAGTATACAGCTTGGATACAAGAATAGTCAGGAATCAGGAATGACAATATGTATTCAAATAATAACCTTTCAATTTTCTTCTAAATACATGTACACTTACAGACCTTTTAATCACAGAATCGAGAGAATTCCAGAACTTAGGACCTGTATATATTAAGGTATTTTGAGCAAAGCGTGTTCTCGTTTTAGGAAGGTGATATGAAAACGTCTGTCGGGTATAGCAGGGGCGTACGCAGGGGGGGGGGGGGGGGGGGGGTTGGGGGGTTCAAACCCCCCCTTTGGTATTTTTATGTGTGTAAACCCCCCTAAAAAAACCTAAAACCCCCCTCCCCTTTGGGTTTTTTGTTTTTTTGTTTTTTTTTTAAATAAAAAAAATTAAAAAAAATATGCCCACGGCTAACCTAAAAAAGGTGACCTTACCCCCCCCCCCCCCCCCACTGAGCGACTTTTCGGCTGGCTGAGTCATTGCGATTTCTTTTGGACTCGAAAAAAAAAAAAGTGTCATGAATCATGACTGTACGCAGCGGGCGCTAGGTTGCGTTGACGCCCCCACAAAAACAAAAAAAATAAGAAAATTCAATAAATTTTCAATAATTCATTGCATTTTGCCCCGACCCCCAATATAAACAAATCTTCTATGTGGACATGCCTTGAACCATAATGCATGGCCCTACCGAGGAATTTTTCCTGTTGGGAACTGGGGGAAAATGCAATGAATTATTGAAAATTTATTGCATTTTCTTAGTTTTTTTTGTTTTTGTGGGGGCGTCGACGTACCCTAGCGTCCTCTGCGTACAGTCATGATTCATTGGCTAAGTAATGGCCTCGTTACTGTGAGCCCCCAGGATCAAAACCGTGTCGATGTGCTATATTAGTACCCTTTTATGAGGCATTAATCCCCATAACTGTCATTTATGACTTAACCCTAATAAGGCCGGGGGGGGGGGGGGCATTATGCCCCCCCCCCCCTCCACGATTTTTCTGATTGTTCGAGAACGCATATGGATGGCGCATCGCCGCTCGCTGACTTTTTTCTTTTGAGTCTTGCACATCTTTAAAAAAAAAAAATTAAAAATCGGACCTACAGTTACAAGGTCACGTGACCTTTTGTCTTTGAGCCCGAAAATCGCTCATTTTTGTGATTTGTGTACAAAACATATGGAAATGTCATTTTTTCCTAAAAATAGATCAAACATTGGTTATTGGGTCTTGTTTAAAGTTGAGGTGATTGTTTTGGGAGTCAAAATAGATGAATTGTAGGAAGAAATGAAAAAATAAAAAAAACAATAACATACATAAGTTAAAAAAACAATGAAATACATAAGAAATTATCAAAACAAGAGATAACATAAGGAATAAGCTGGCTCTTCCTATTTTTGTTGTCGTATTATTGTTCCAAATGGTCTAATGAATATATGTAGTGAAAAAGAATGCTTAAATATAAATAATATATGATTTATAGGTAAAAATGTGATTTTATGACGTTATTTGCATAAATTACCATAAATATGCAAATGAGTGATTTTTTCAAAAAATTGAAATTATCATATTGTTCTATACAATTCACTTGACATGCGTGCAAATTTTCGCCGAGATCGGCCGTTTCACGGCCGAGATCTTCATATGGAAACGTTTGCTTGTATTTGTATCGTAAAAGAAGTTGATCACAAACTGACTCCCACACGGTGTTGAGTGCTCAGGGGTCACAGGCAGCTGGCTTCATCGGGCAGGTAGTTCCATTATGTGAATGGGTAAATTAACTATTACAAAATGAGGGTACATTGTACAATAAGGATACACATTGTTTTTATTGTGCAGAACATACTCTTTTATTGACTTACTTATTGCATGAAACTATAAAACCAAAATGCATTTTGTATTCTAACAATTGGAGTACAAAGAATACAAAGAGTACAGGTGAATGAAATGCATAAACACCACAAACACCTGGGGAGGAAGCATTCATAAATTTGAATACATATAGTTGATAAACGACTCCGATGAAACAATAAAACCAAAATGAAATTTGTGTTCTGGCAATTGGGAGTACAAAGAATGATAGCAGGTGAATGAAATGCTTCAACAGCAACACAAACACCTGGGAAGCTAGGAAGCATCCATAAATTTGAATAATTTAGGTGATAAACGACTCCGCATGTGGACGTTTGTTGGAGCAGAAAGCAGTGGATTCTTAACAACACGAACCATTTAACAGAATGTCGGAACGTAAATTAAATTCGGCGCGGTTGGAAAATGCATCTTTCTACCATGCGACTTTAATGGTACGATCCAGTAAATTAAAACAGTAAAATGGCTCTTATTTTAAAATTACTCATTAAAAAAAAACCAAAACTTCAGTGATATCGGAAAAAATATGTTAAATCTTACTAATAGTTAAAAAAAGATGTATAAACATTGTGAAAGTGTCGCATTTTACGATAAAAGACGCCGATTTAGCGAAGATGACGTCATTAGTGCGCTTGCATCAGGGAATTCAAGGTCAAAAGGTCAATTCAGACACTGATAAATTATTGGTCGAGCCTTTTTGTTTCCTTTATTCCGACAAAATTATACAATCAATCAAAACAAGTTTAATACCAGAAGAAAGCTAACGATTAGTATTTTCATTAACCGCTTGCCCCAAAGTCGCTTGACCACAGTGAAACGAGTGAGAGCTTGCGAGAGCGGCCAAAGTGTGATTGAAACTCGCTATTTGCTCTTCTCCAACGCAAAAAGAGACGACATTGTGCTAGATAAATGTATTTTTTCCGACAAAAGTACAGAAAATTTGCATATGGTCTTTTTATATTATACTTTATGAAATGTTACCCGAGTGAATTCCGGGCGCCCCAATGCTGGAAAAGAACGCACATTTTAGAAAACTTGACTTTTTCATGGAAAAATGCTTATTTGTTCTATGCACGCCAGTCAGATTGAGCGGAGGATACAACGTTTCCATATGGGGGGGGGGGGGGGGCCATAATGCCATAATGCCCCCCCCCCCCGGCCATAGTAAGACTTCAAATAGCCCGGCCTTATTAGGGTTAATGACGTAGGTCCTCTAGTTGATTAGCATAGTAGCACACACATGCTTTAGCAGTCACGCAAAACAAACACTCCCCAATCGTAATTCAATAAAATCTGAGAATGTATACTATTATCTAGATCTATTAGGAATAAATCATAAATAATTATTTCACCATTATGACCAACAGTCCCCAACAGTGTATAAGAATTACGTAAGAATGATTTCTTTTTTTATATTGGTGTGATGACCTACTATCAAAGAAACGTGGCTCAATTAATGATCTTTAAGAATAAGAAAAAAAAGGAGGCACGTTCAGGAGGAAATATTGAAATGGAAGAAGAAGAAAAAAGGGGCGCGGGTGGGAGAATTGTCAATTTCCTGTGAATTCCTTTCATCGTTTTTAAATTATCTTTGCGAATGCTTTAGGAAGTAGATTATTCTGGTGTGAAAGTTCTTATGTGAAGACAGTTGAAATGACACCGAGAAGAGGAAGTTCGACCAGACTTGAAAGCCTTTCTACATGTAGCAGCGTAGCATGGTTTGAAGGGGACTTGTACTGGACCTACAGTCGTATTCTCAGCTTCAAAGACGGAGAGACGGATATTGAGCATCTGGTCCCTGTCGGTACATCATCATCTCTCACCGCGAAGGACATCTTTGTCGGCAGGAGAACAGTCCCAGGTATTTTTGAAAATTCCCGTTTTACACGTGGCGCAATTTGCCTGACGCAAGATTGCTTTAGCGACTGGTGTGGCCTCTGACATGCCAGATGATGGCGAGATCGAACATAAATTGACCGCGAAAAATAACAGCGGACACATGTGCGTCAAACCGGTCATGTACGTGCTTATGCCTAGGTCACATTTGCTCTACGGCTAGGATACGGCGGCCGTACGTATCCGAAATCGAGAGATACTTGCGGCGGCCGCATAAAATCTGCGGTGGCCTCAGGGTCACCCTAGGGCGTATCCCTATCTTTACAGGCCGTGCGGGTCGACGTGGGATTATAACGCGGAGTTACAACTGTTTTCATTTCTAGGTTCGCCGTAGCAATTAGACACGCCGTAGCCATGCCGTAGAACGGTTCCAAGGCGACCGTACGTCGGGCGTACGGTATCATTGCGTTTTATATACTCCAGGGGTGAAGCGGTAGCATCAGTCTGGCCGCGCGGTCTTCGTATGGCCCCCCTTCGGACACCTTGCTGGCACCTTGCGGCTACATTGCGTCTTAGTATTATGTCAAAAAGCTACGGCCGCCGCGAGTACGCCATAAGGCGACCTTGCGCCGTCAGTTCAAAGGCCGTACGGGAGTCGCAGATTTTCTGTTTCCACAAATTCAAAACATGCCGTGCGGCTACCCTATCATATGTTACCGCTACCGTATGTGACCGTGGGAATGCTGCGGCGGTCCTATAATTGCTATAGGCCGTTGATATTTATGACCGCACGGCCGCCGCGGCAAATGTGACCTAGGCATTACTTTCCATGAAGGCGTCGTTATAGCTGACGTAGAACTGCGTTTCTATGTTCATTGTTCATTGATGGATGTAATTCATCAAGTGTCTTGTATCGAACATCTTGTTTTAAATTACTTATTGTGATAATTCTTGTAATGTGAATTTATGAGGAGGGAAATAAAATATCATATAATAAAAAAATTAAAATAATGTACAGTGCCAAATGGACTTCAATTTAATTGAATTCAGTCCAAAGGTTTCATGTTATCGCATGTAATGATGCAATCAAAATGGTACCTCGTGCTCAATAAGCTATAAGAAATTTGCCATCATTAATCATTCCTATGTACAGCCGGTTGTACACTAGGCGTTTTTATGACGTAAGACGGCGCCGGGAACTGGTAGGTCCTTTCAAGCGTCACGTGAAAGTGACTTCATACAAAATGTGATTGTAAAATGAATTGTTCTTTTATAAAAATGTTTACCATAGTGGGAGATCGGCTAATCACATTCCTGGGCTCGTTTTAGTCTGCAAGCACAGACTATTATTTGACACATTACCATAATTCTTAAAAACCCTGAGCAGAACCTAGTTAATATGTCAGTCTCATTATAAATACCATATTGTAGTCTCATAGTATGAATTCAAGTGTTACATTCAAAGACTAACAAGGGTTTGTGCCTGTATGCAAACTAGGCTGGGTTGAGCACAGGGACGAAAGGAAGGTGTTTTATTTGTAATTAATCAATTACAAAAGAGCAACATTAAAGAGAAAGTATGGATTCACCGATTATATTTCTTATACGTATAGTTACAGGCCCTAGCGATGGAGATTGTGACTTTGAAAGGATTAAATGTCGATGGCATTTCACGAACTCTATGTCAAACGATTTGGATTGGACGAGATGGTCTGCAGAGCAAACTACAAGTAACTCAACAGGACCAACTGTTGACCATACGACGCAGAGCCGAAGTAAGTTATAAAGGGTTTAACATCTAACATATACATATGCTGAACTGCCGCATTTATTATCCGAACCTTCAAATACATTTACAAAGGGCTTACTGGGTTCAATCGGGTATTCGCGTAAGGGGCGGATGGTCATGTTACACGAACTTTCGAACACGTAGATCCGACGGCGAAAAAATGGATGGCACGAAGTCAGCCGTAAAATAGTGAAAGTGTCATCAGCTAGATATAAAATAAATATATACGCACTTCAATGCAATTGATAATAATAATAATAGTGCTCAGTGGCTGCCGGGCCCACGATCAATAGGGCAAAAAGAATTTCCATTTTCGGTTAAATAAAACTTGGAGTGGACTTTAAACGATTATTATTATCATTATTATTATTATTATTATTATTATTATTATTATTGTTATTGTTATTATCATTATTATTATTATTATCATTTATAATGCGCCATGTCTGTCGAAAATGACACTCCTGGCGCAGTTGTGTGAGAATTGTAAATGATTCAATTATAAATGAATAAGTTTTTCAATACTTTATTTCTTATTTCGTCAGATATCTTCTGTTGAGGTGTCGTGATATAGCGGT
This sequence comes from Strongylocentrotus droebachiensis, assembly GCA_035222895.1. Lineage (NCBI taxonomy): Eukaryota > Metazoa > Echinodermata > Echinoidea > Camarodonta > Strongylocentrotidae > Strongylocentrotus > Strongylocentrotus droebachiensis. Next base: position 13,914 of record JAVYIG010011201.1, on the reverse strand, counting down.
TTATTCACTTGACTCAAAATGGAGGAATGAGGGTTCAAATCCCAGTCCCCCACCGATATCATTTCGCATGGAAAGCTGTATTTGTTGTGATGTGGCTACTCTGGGTAGACACTACCAACTTATTTCATAGTCATTATTATTTGCCTTCTATCGCCCTTTATCTTTATTAATCGAGGTGTGTTTTTTTTCCTGTTTTTTTTCTTTCTTTTTTCTTTCTTCTTAGCTGGTCAATACATGCTACTTAACACGAGCAGTCCGGCCAATTCGCCCGGGCACTTGGCATCCCTCATCAGCCCGCCAGTCAACGTCTCTGGGCCGGCACCCAAATGCTTTCGATTCTGGTACTACATGCATGATGTCACTAATGGCTCTCTCACGGTCCTCTTCCAACAAGGCGAGAACAGCTCCTCCCCGAATGGTCAGGCCACTGATAAGACCAAACTGACCACGCTATGGTCTGCCTACGGCAGCCAACCCGACGAGTGGGTCGGCGCGGAGATCGAGGTTAGGGCTGCGGGAGTCGGACACATTCTCATCAAGGCGGTCGTTGGCGATCCTAGGCTGAACATCATTGGCATCGACGATGTCCACTTTGGAGAATGTCAGCAGGGTGAGTATTGTGCGAGACAGAAAAAAAAACAGAAACACGTATTCCAGTCCCTATATCTTGTATAGCAATCGAAGTAGCTTATTTGAAATGGTATGTGTGAGATGCATGAATGTCTTCTTGGATTCGATAGGTTGATCACCCAAAAGGCGATCATGAAAGAAACGTTATTAGGCACTAGATAATTCTTGAAGGTCAATTATAGTAACTAGATAAAAAAAAAAGGCTAATGCCTAATCTCCCGGAACCCTATTTAGCCTTTCATTTTCATGCCAACGATCATCGTCGTCGTCATCATTGTTGTTGTTGTTGTTGCCGTCGTTGGTGTTTTTATCTTCATCATCATCAATATCATCATCATCATCATCATCATTATTATCATCATCGTCACAGACTCCAGACTGGTGTGTGAGGACTCTTCAATGACCGTATATCTGGACAAGGCAAGGCTAGGGATCTCAAGTCAGGATAGGGTTTCATTCAAGAATTCTCTCTGCCGAGGGGCTGAGTATGATGCAGATACGGTTGCTATTACAGCGCCGTACATGGGATGTGGCACAACAGTGAGCGTGAGTACATCGAATATAATTATACAAAGATTAATCTATTTCATGACAAGGATTATCACCGTCTGCATATATATTTACAAATTAATTATTAATATACATATTTGTTGCCTTCACCTGTGCTGTGAGGCGCTAGTAACATTTCTATAAACCTCGCACCACAATTCTTCCTTTCAATCTCAGGAGAGTGATGACGTCATCCTTTTTTCCAATCAAGTCAACGTCATGATTCACTCGGATATGCGGAGCTCCGACGTCTCTATCCGGGTGAACTGTTCGATGAGTCGGAACTATCACGTGGCAATGACCTACTTGGCACATGCATGGATCAGATACATTAGAGAGGATGGCTACGGGAATTTCACGGTTCGCATTCGTCAGTATACCAACGTTAAGTTTGAAGATGCATACCCGGTCGATATCTTCCCCCAACAGGTGGGCATGCATTAGAGCTATCATTTTGATTTCTCATCCTGAAAACAAAAGAAATATTTCTGATTTGATAGTCGAAACATGCCTCTATACATGTTTCTTATAACACACGGCACAAATTCAAGCGCAATGGGGTAGCGTGGGTCCACAAGGCCTCGTGACTCGGGCTATTTTCCACGCCAATCAGCGGCTCAGATGAATCTAGCCGGCGACGAAGAGAGACTAGAGACCCGGGGTGAACGCGCGATCGAGTGGCGTTAGCTACGAGGCCTTCTGGATTCTAGCAATTACTGCTCTGCGTGAAGTATTCATAACTTTGGATTTATTGACCAATCAGAACGGCCTAAGCTAACAATCATACTTGAGATAATTAGACTTTCCCTGTATATAAAATGAACCAGTCCAACTCGTTTTCGTTACATGTTATAGGTTTTAGCCACTGACCTCTACCAGTGATAGAGGTCAGTCGTTTTAGACAGTACGTCGTTTGTACTACAAAGAGTTTACTGTGCGCCCCCGTGTGTGTGTGTGTGTGTGTATGGGTGATGGATAATATATTCTGACGTCACGCGATGATACATCCGCTGATTGGACGCTACCATTTTGGTAGAGAAATCAAGTCGGAAACAAAGGTTAACATACGAAATCTAAACCAGATTACTAAAGGCCTCCTGGCTGACGCTACTCGCTCTAGGGTTCACTAGGGTTTTTGCTTACAGTCTCTTTTTAGTCACTCGGCGTCTATCAGACATTAGGCCTTGTCTAAAGGCTAGAGTCTACTCGGACGTTGAGAGGCATCGGTCTTTCAACGTGGAAAGCGAACTAAAATGGTCATTGATTAGGCGGAGGGTGAGGGAGGGGTACCCGATATGCTAGAGCGCTACATATTGATTTCTTTATTTCCACTTTTTATTCTGTTCCTTGTTCGTTCCCACAATTTGTTTGGACTTGAAGTATTGTATTACATTCTGGAGCTTATAACTAACAAGCTATGGTTTTACCTGACGCTCCTTCATATCCTAATTTCCAATCTACTTAGTCCTTATATTACAAGTAACTACAACGACACGCGCTACACAAGAATCCACCATTGTTATTAGTTAAAATATCATTTATTCTTTTCTTGATAACTTTCCGTAATTGCAATGACGATCTTCGTCATTGCCTTGTTTTCGTTCACATTCTGCCCCATTAATATTCTTCATCTTATATTCGTCAGGAAATCGCATTCGTTTTGCACGTAGTGCTTGTTATTCCTAGCTAGGTGCTTTTATCATGTCCATTTCCTTTAAAATTTCGTAGGCATCACCTCTAGCATCTCATCCAGGCCACTACTTTCTTTGATTTCCGAAATCACTCATGCATAACCGTCCAGGCGCCATTTTGTCCGTTTCTTGTCCATGTTAAGGCTTTTCTTTCTTCCTTCCTCTCTCCACTATCCTAGATCCTACAAACTTCTAACAAATTCCTTTAGATAGTCTAAGAGATGTTCTTTCATCTGTGACGCATAACCTGACCTTCAAACTGCCATCTTCGTACTCAAAATTCAAATCTGAAACCGACTCCGTCAAAAATCTTTAAAATTCTTTAAAAATGGACCACTACAAATCTAAAAATTGCAATAACTTTCTTTTACCAATTCCGTTCCGTCTCATCTTCTCGCAGTATCTTGTTCTCATAATTGCACATAGTCATGCCGAATTTCACGCTCCAATGGCTATGCAAAACACAAATAGCGCCCTCTAAAATTCTGGGGATTGGCTTTCTTTCTGTGGCCGTATCTCCATTATGGCTTGGCAGACCCATATTTTTTTGGATTTAGATACTTGAACATATGCCCTTTCCAGCCATATAAAAAATTATTTACCCTAAAATTGACCGACTTTGCGAAAAATGCCCTCCAAAGATGCAGTTTTCAAGAAAATTGCGAAATAACTTAAACTTGCTCTAAAATTAGGATCCTTAGACCTACGTCAATGAAACTTTGCAGACACATGTATCCATTTACGTGACAACTGTCTGCCAAGTTTGAAAAACTTTAATGAGTGCAGCACATTGTGCGGAGATGACAACGGTGTCAAACTGACCGCAATGAAATGCCCTTTCGAATAATACCAAGTATGGTATATGTTCATACCGAAAATTTTGAGTAAATCACATTTGAATAAGGGTCACTATACGAATTCCGCCGAGTTTCCGCCCAATAATAACACGTATCGGCTATGACCTCATTTTTTCAGACTGCTTTTCGTCCCCTAAACGTTCTCTTTTTTCCTTGAAATTTTGCAGTGACATTCCGAGTTGCAATACGCAGGGCACCTTGAAGCCAGATTTTTAAAATTGGTCAAGGGGGCCATTTAAGACGCCATTTTGTCCCATAAATCTATTTTACATCACTTGTTTCGATAGGATTATCATAAAACAAAAGAGACTTGTTTACAATAACAACCATGAAATTTTCTTTCCAATGATATCAAATACGTTCGATAAAGAGACATAAAGAGAGAGAAAAAAAAATTAAAGTCCTGTCATAATACAGATCCTGTACGTTTTCCGCCCATGCATTACACGCATTGTCTATGGGGCAAATCGGGTTCACGCTTCTGGACCCCAGAACGATCTTGATTTTTCTTGAAATTTTACAGGCACATTCTAAGTGGCCAAGTGCGTAGCATCAAGAAGCCGGATTTTTTTAAATCAGTCACGCATGACATTAATTGCTACTTCATGCGTAACTAGTCCGAAAGATGCTCTTTCGTTTGACACGTAAAAACATGGCGTCATTGCACGCACATCGTTCTGACACGATTGCATTTCTAGTTCATTTCTACTCTCATGTTTCTTTCTTCTATTTTCAACACGTGCTCATGTGCAGGAGTGATGATCCAGGGGTACGAGGGGGGAGGGGGGGGGGGACATGTCACCCACAATTTTGTTAGGGGGGCATCCCCCGAGAGAGAAAAAAAATGAGCAAATGAACAAATGACTAACACAAATGCAAAAGTCTTCTCACTCGGTCGCTACGCTCCCTCGCATAATGATCCTTCAAAATGTAAAAGTAAATATTGTAGAAAATCTGTATTCCGTTGATATGACTGTGATAGCAACGGAATACAGATTTTCCCTCGCATTTCGCCCCCCCCCCCCCTCCCTCCGGTCATGAAAATAAATCGCCGTCCCTGCTCATGTGATCTATTAACAATGGTAATGTCCTAGCGGTAATTCCATTTTTGTTGTAGAACGATCGCAGAGACTTTGTTTAAAACCTGATATCGTTTTAACAGCCTTTTGTGCTACAATTCAAATTGTGCGAACAGTGCAATGACATTGTTACATAATCCGAACATAAATTATTGAAGTTTTCCTTTACTAGATTTCTCGAAAGTCCTAGGATCATGTTTTTCGTTTTATTTTCTTGTACATGTTTTAAACAAATCTCTTTGTAGGTTGAAATAGATGACAGGATTTACATGGCAACCGAAATGGTCACTATTAAAGACGTGGTGGATACGATACAAAATGCTCGATGCTGGGCTACTCCATCACGTGACCCTTCCGACCCTGTAAGCCGTGACATCATAAATGACGGGTAAGCTTGTGATCTTGTTCATTGGTGACGTTTGAAAAAGAAGGCTGATTGTTATTTTTATTTTCATTTGTTTATTATTTTAATTTTTTTTAAACAATTTTATTCATCAATTATTATATATTTCTTTTTGATGGGGGTAGTGTTCTTCCACTTCTTTCTCAAGCATAAATTTACTTTATTACAAAAAGAGGGTATCACTCATGAGTCTTGTTTCGACGATGGAAATTTTGGTCAGCGTAAAGGTCGGGTTAAGAGCTAGTCGGCGTAAATATGGTGAGCTCGGCGTAAAGGTCGTGTTAGCTACGCCTACCTTTACGCTTCGGGTGCAATTCGTTTAACTAATTTTCTTTTCTTTTCCATAGGTGCCCCACAAGAGATGGTACCAAAGTCTACACGCTGTTTACACATGGCCTGCAGGCTTTCTCTTTCAAAGCCTTCTCCTTCTCCCGGGATGAGAATCTTGTGAGATATCCGATTTGAAAATCAACGTGACAATATGGCAAACATCACTTTTTAATGCTCATTTTTTTGTTAAAGTCAATGTTCGTCCTTCTTTATTAGATAAAACCATGTGTGATTAGTGCATTGTAATTTCTCACTGATTAAATTTATTTCATTTTTCTTTTATTTTGGGGGAGGTCACAACCGGTCCCCCTCCCCCAAATACTATAATGTGAACCCCTTCTTAACTATATGACGCAAAAAAGACCATGATAACCTTAAAGATTTTGTTTCTTCTGTTTTGCTTGTTAGAAATATATTCTCCTTTTTAACAAAAGCGTGCATCCGCACCTACAATACTTAATGATTATTAATTTACATTTCTATTAATTATTACTTTGCTTGTAGATCTACATCCATTGTGACCTCATCATCTGCCACGATTCAGACCAATCAGCGTGTACCTCAAACTGTGGTCATTCTCGTACTGTACGAGAAGCTCGCGATACACGAGACTCTGGATTTGGCCCATATACTGTTTCTCAAGGACCATTCGTTAACAAGATGGCTGCGGCTCCTCAGAAAGGTGCTTATTTGTCTAATACCTGTTGCATGCTTAATGAACACGAAACGTTTTTTTTTCGGTCGCATCAATCGAGAATCTGATAACAATTTCCCCATTGGTCGGTAATTAAACGCCAATGCCAATGCGATATCAGTCTTACATGGCATGCCATTGACAGCATTAAATGACACCCTCTCACGTGAAGCGATTGCTCGTGTGCAATAGGCTTCAAAACGTTGCACTCTCATCTCTTTCTCTTTCTCTCTGTATTAGCTATTTAAACTTTAACCCATTTTTATATCATTTCAATTTCCCTTTTAGATGGTGCGTCCGTGAATGTCATTCTTCTATCAGCCCTCGTCTGTACCACCGTTCTCTTACTTGCAACCATCTTCCTGGGAGTCTTCATCTACGCGCGAAACCGAACGGGGATAAGATGTAATTGATCGTTCACGTGATGACATCACGTGATAATTAGACATGTTTCTCTGAGTTTGGTACGGATCATGATGTTATGTTAGAGTTAGATATAAATTAGAGATAAGGTTGCGATTACATTGTAGTGGAAGCAATGTGGACAGGTCGATTGAGAATGTATGTATACTGTGCGGTTTTGAAATGATCAGAATGAAAATGAAATGTGTTTATCGAGCTGAGAACAACCCACACTGCACACACAATATTGGTATATGGGACTATAAACATTATGAAGTATGGCAAAAACAAATACATGGGCTTCTAATCAGATCGATCCTTTCCAGGGGGACGGGGGTCATTTCTACTATCATATTCTTTAAACTGTTATACTAAGAATGAGAAAGCTCACAAATTATTCTTTATTTTCACCAGATGTTAAATTTCCCTTTAATGCGAGGATGCGAGGTCGATGTGATTAAAGTATTTTGTGTGCTTGTACATTTACCCCACCCCTGTATACCGTATTGTTATCAACTCTTCATTATACAATTTACACGTTTTTTTTTAAAAAAGAGTCTTCCCTTGATAATTTGAATTAAATGTCTAGGAGAAATTGTTTTCTTTCTTATGTTTGTTACACGTATTTTTTCTCTCAGCGCCATGAGCACCGAAATGTAGACCGGTGCGTTATGCAAGTAGCCACTATTAGTATTAAGAACTATTAATGAATTAGACGACGATACATGTTTGGTTCTTAATTTGCACTGTAATATAATTAACAAAAAATTGGTTTCCTCAAAGGAAGACATCAGTATGTCATCAGTAATGATTTAAATTGACGTTGTTTAAAGGCAAGCAGCTTTTTTGTGTTACACATTTTATCATTTCTTGAATGTTATGTTCATTTTGTTGTTCGGTTTATTTTCTTTCCATGGAAATGTAAGGTTTCAATGATATCGGTATAATTATTTAGTTTTCAGTTGTACATACCATATTGGATTTAACTATATGCCTTTCCGGACTGGATATTATTGGACAAGATTTTAACTTTTCGTATCCGAAATTATGTCTTCAACAATAAATTGAACAATCACCCATATAATCATGTTTGACGTTTTTACTGTATAGTGCAATCGAATTTGTCCTAATCATACGCCTACTCGTGTAACAATCTAAACATTTCTGGGCTTTAAATATTTGTGGATTTTTTTCTCTAGAGTTCTCATTTTACTTAGATGGGCCCTGATTTGCTCCCCATTCGCATTCACCCAGATATATACACGCACAGGCACACGGGCCCCACCCACCCCTTACACATACAAAAACGAGCAACCGATCGAATGTTTCACCGACCGGCAACAAATATTTTGCCCATTATGCCAGAAGCGGCACTCCCGGTAGGGGGAGACACTGTGCCCCTACTTTTTAAGGTACCCCCAAATTACCCCTTTTTGCGTTGGACAAGTGCCCCTTTTCTTATCTAATATTGTCCTTCTCCTCTCTTTTTATCTCTTCTCAGGTGCGAGAAAAGTTCCCTTTTCACTTCTGATATTTTAGCCCTTTTTTTACTTTGACTCGTACCCCTTTTCCTCTTAATAATCGCACTTTTTCCTTCGTAGTAAGAACCCCTTCCGTTTCTCTTAAATGCTACTTTTTACTTCTGATAAGTAACCCTTTTATTTTGACACATGCCCCTTTTCCTTTCTATTAAGCACCATATTTCCTTTGAATAAGTGCCCCTTTTCCCTTTTTTTATATGAGCCCCTCCCCCTTTTAAAAATGCCCCTTTCCACATCTGATAAATGCCCCTATTAAAATCTAAAATGTGCCTTTTCCCTACAACAGATTTTCCATTTCCATTCTCACAAGTACCTTTTATCATCTCTGTTGAGTGTCCCTTTTCAGGTGCAAGAAGTGCAATTTTCACCTCTGATAATTGCCCTATTTATCTTGACACGAGCACCTTTTCGTTTCCAATAACTGTCCTTTTCATTTTTGATAAGTGCCTACTGTTCCTTTCTCCATAACATTCACCCATTATTCAAGGCGTCTTAGTGGTTCTTTTCTATTTTTTTCTCTAGAATTCGCTCGCTACGCTCGCTCGCATTTATAGATGTTATAATAATGTTACTTATAAAAGAACTTTTCATTCTTTCTTCATTAGATTTTGCTTAATACTCATCAGGGTTTGTTTTTTGTTTGCCTTATATTAGATGTAATTTTCTCGCACTGGGACCTCACAAATTTTAAAAATTTGCTCGCTCGCTTTATAAATCTCTCGCTTGCAAATTAATATTCAGACCATCACACCCGACTGCAAAGTACGATGTTGCTTATCTTGTACCACGTAAAGAAAGAAATATTGATGTCATCCCTAGTAGTGTAATCATAATCATGACGATGTAAGGGTATATACATGTATATACAGGCCTGTGTATATATATATATATATATATATATATATATATACCAATGTTTTGTTTCCCTTGTAGGTACCCCTTTTTCCGGAAAGAGCCCTTTTTTGTTGGTGCCCCCCCCTATTTTGGAAGACGCACCGCCGCCCCTGCATTATGCTTCTTGGTGGTGATGCGGATTTTTTTTCTTCTGATCCCAATTTCTTTTTTTGCTCATTACGCCACTGACTACTACTGTATGCCGCTATAAATGTCTAAGTGCAATTGTGGACGAAAAGGCCACCAATATTCAATTTAGTGGACCCACTCTACGCTGCAGTCATCACCATCAGCAAGTTTTTCAAAAACAAGTCGATCACATTTCATGCAAGATACGTTTACACCGCTTGTATTCTTCAGATACCAGAAAATGTATGATAACATATAGTCGTAAGGTTAAAGACTCGGAGACAAGATTAACGTTAAAGGTAGGATGAAATCCAAACATGATTGATTCCTGTCGATGTGCAGGGCTGCATACAACTCATATGTTGTTATTCAAACATCTAAATATATTTCATAGGTTTTTTAAATATTTTCATAAATAATTTTGTCAGACCCGCTATTAAAGCACATGCACCCTAAAAAATGTTCCAGATCTCTTTCCCTAAATGACATCATCTGTCAATCATTAATAAGCTAACTAGAGACAGTAGTATGTAACTTTCCCCGGCCAATTGCATGCTTTCATACAATACCTCCACATTACATTTCTTCTCCTGGTGATGCTATAGCACGTCTGACATAGCAACTCCTATGTTGGTATTGTATGGTCTATTGTGAACAGGTGGTCAGCTCTGGTGAAGCTACATCCCACTGTTTTTTGTTAGCTCTATAATGATTGACATATGATGTCATGTAGGGAATGAGATCTGGAGCATTTTTGTAGGATGGAGCTTAGCATGTCTGAGAAATTTTTTTTTTTAATATTTAAAAATCTATGAAATATATTTAGAGGTTTGAATAACAAAATATGAGTTCTATGCAACCCTGCACATCAACAAGAATCAACTTATATTTGGATTTCACCCCACCTTTAAGCCAAACAATGGGTTGAACTTTAAGATACCAACGCTCCCGGCAAAGCGAATAAAAAGTGAGGAGGAACAGCTAGTGGCGGGTCGAGGGGAGTACAGGGGCACGCACCCCGGCAAAACCCAATTTGGCATACCTGGGCCCCGTTCTATACAGAGTTGCGACTGATCCAAATCAATCGCAAGTTTGCAGTCTCCGATCTCTTTATAGTTGCGATTGATATCGATCGCAACTGTTTATAAGACGGGACCCTGGACATTTAATTCCAGTGTTGACACCCCCCCCCCCCCCCACCAGAAAACCTGGAACTTCCACTGACGATCGAATAAAACTCAGCTGAGGAGATGGAATAACAACGCTAAAAGCTTGTGTCTGGAATGTCGTATAAAATCCGTGTGTTGTGTTAACTTGACCACATATCAAGACAAGTTGCAGCCATGGAAGGACTGAACATTCTTCGTATCTGTTGGATGATCTTTATTCTGCAAGGTAAGATGCGGAATGGTGGAATTTTTACCAGTTTATAGAAATATATAAAAGTTTACGAAAGCTCCATCTATACAAGCAGTCCTTTATATATGTTATGATTCTTTCGGCAAGAGTTCTGAAACGAAATACTGTTAAAAGAAAAGACGAGTATCAACGTTTTGAACGTCAAGGCGTACTTTGTATTTTGCACATTAAATATGAGGTTGCATGTATTCATACGCCTCTGTGGTCGAAGAAATACAGACTAAAGAAAACTCATCAAGAATATGCTCTTTGCATTTCAGTGGCAAAACATAATGACATGTAATTAAGGCAACTAAATGTATGTGAAATTCTTTTATGAAAGTAATATAAACGACAAGACTTTGCAAGGCTGTACTTCCTTTTTTACCGTGCTGCTCATTATGAATTTACAACCTAATGCGGGTGCAAAAAAGAAAGAGTGTTCTACAATTATAAGCATGATGCACAAGCTTGCTAAGTTACTTCGTGCTATCTTGTATTTTACACAGGTCTTCCGTTAAAGGTGCTTTCTGCAACCTCAAATGGAGGTAAGATAATTATTATGATGTGTTCCCCCTTCGAGTTATAGTGGTTGGTGTGATTTCTAGATCAGTATATTATGTGAAACATGATAATATCATGGATTTTAGATATTTATCAAATGAAAATGGATATAGATCAGATACGGATTTTCTATTGCTGAGAGCAATTTGAATACCTTTGGAAGTAGCATTAATTTCCCTTTTTATTTTCAGGAATGAAGGATATAATTTTATCAATCATTCTATGAACTGATGAAGAAGGCCTAATAAAAACACAAACAGAGAAAGAGAGAGAGAGAGAGAGAGCGAGAAAGTGGTCAATTCAAGGAAAACTCGACGGTTTATTGGAACCACAATTACTAGCCGTCAATGCAACTAAAGAGCTGCGATTTTTTCAATCAAATTTTAAGGTACACCCCAGGTGCGGATCTACGGGGGGGGGGGTTAGGGGGTTTAACCCCCCCCCCCCCTTGGGCGCCCCCCTCCCCCCCCCCAAAAAAAAAAAAAAAGAAAAAAAAAGAAAAAAAGAAAGAAAGAAAAAAGAACGCACGCTGGAGAGAAACCCTTTCAAGTGCAAATATTGTGAGAAGATATTCAACTCATCTGGTAACTTAACCAAACACATGATAACTCTGGATATAACTGTGTATTAAACTGAATTGATTTAAAAAGACGTTATCATGCACTGCTTTTTATGGTCTCCATTGTGTTAATAGATGCCAGGAAAACATCACTTACGGGGTTCAAATAAACACCCCCCCCAAAAATCGGCTCGCCGCTTCGCGGCTCGTGGATGATGCTCCGCATCGTCATTATTTTTGGTCAACCCCCCCCCCCCTTAGCAAAAAGCTAGATCCGCCCCTGCACCCTCATAATATATATATATATATATATATATATATATATATATATAAGCAAGTTTAGTAAAACTGCGATTTCTGACAGTGCTCAACTGTAGGAGCAAATATAGATATAGGAGTTGGAAGGTTACACTTTATTGGTACGAGTTATACAGACTGTTTCGCCAGAAGGCTCATCAGTAACTTGTAGTGTTCCATACACCCAGTTATTGTGGGGTTAACAAACTTTCAGAAATTGCAGGATATAAGCCTTTCCTTCCTTCAATTATATCGGCACTTCCTTTTTGTCTTGTAAATTACGTGCATATTTTAAGTAACCTCACACACTCATAATTCTACATTGGTGACCCCGCGTTTACTTGGAAGCTTGGTTGTACGATTTTATTATTCCCTGATTTGTTGGACTTAGCAATGTTTTATAAAATGTATGCATTCTGGATTTTGTATCGAATGTTTTATGCGCTTGCATTTATACACGTTTATTCGATGCTACCATATCTATATTATATATATATATATATATATATATATATATATTGATTCGTTTTGATTTGATTTATTGGTAAATGAATGTACAGTCATATATTGTTTGTGTGCGGGGGGGGGGGGGGCGTGCGTGTGGCCGGGTGTGTGTATTTCCAGATCGTCCTCTGGATGTACGTTATATATTCCTACATTATACATAAAACACGTACTTGCCCTCAAATAATAACGACGTGCACATTATTAGCACTCGATTTACACCAGAAACGTGTGTGCACGTACAGACGAATCATGCACATTTGACTTTTTCTAACAACTTGCATTTGATCAGGGGTGTCGATTTGTATCAGTGGTTGGGGGGGATGATAGGTACCAAAATATTTTCGGCAATGGAACAAAGCAACCAAGAGGTAGAAGCGTGTAGCAGGTTGCACCCCCTCCCTCCCAAGTTATTAACTTTTTCAAGTCACCCTCAATAAAGATAACATTTCAGAAAATATGGGACCCATGTGGGTCCCACATGGGCTTGCTACTGGGTTAATAGGGACTTTTAGATTCGCACGAAGACAATGGGGATTGCTATGATCGACGTCCTTTTAATGCACTGCCTTGAATGGACGTCATACGTATCAGTCCACGCAAATCTAAAAGTCCCTATTATCCTCTCAAGCGCGTAGCCAGGATTTTATCATTTTGGGGGCGGTAGTGAGCACGCGAAGCGCACTCCCTAGAGGGGTGGGTGCAGGGAGGGGGAGTTCCCCCCCCCCCCCCGCCTCCCGCGCGAAGCGCGGAAGCTTTGACATTTCATTTAATTATTAGAGAAAGAAGACGATTCGTTTGTACCGCTCACGAAATAATCCTAGTCTGATTTATTTTCCCCCTCCCGCGCGAAGCGCGGAAGCTTCGACGTTTCATTAAATTATTAGAGAAAGAAGACGATTCGTTGTACCGCTCACGAAAATAATCCTAGTCTGAATTTATTTTCCCCCTCCCGCGCGAAGCGCGGAAGCTTTTACGTTTTATTAAAACATTAGCGAAAGAGACGATTCGTTGTACTGTTCTCGACTCTTAATCCTTGTCTAAATTCAGTTCCCCCCCCCTCCCGCGCGAAGCGCGGAAGCTTTTACGTTTCAATAAATCATTAGAGAAAGAAGACGATTCGTTTATACCGTTCTCGACTCTTAATCCTTGTCTTAATTTCCCCCCCCCCCTCCCGCGCGAAGCGCGGAAGCTTTGACGTTTTATTTAATTATTAGAGAAAGAAGACGATTCGTTGTACCATTCTCGACTCTTAATCCTTGTCTTAATTCTGTTTCTTTTGACGTTTCATTAATTTATTAAAGAAGGAAGACGATACGTTGTACCGCTCTCGACATTTAATCCTTGTCTGAATTTAGTTCTCCCCCCCCCCTTCCCGCGCGAAGCGCGGAAG